>CAJVGK010000070.1:0-40108 GCA_910950805.1 Acrocephalus scirpaceus scirpaceus
AAAATCCCCCAGAGAGCCCCGAAATCCCCCAGAGAGCCCCAAAATCCCCTCAGAGAGCCCCGAGATTCCCTCAGAGAGCCCCGAAATCCCCCCAGAGAGACCCAAAATTCCCCCACAGAGACCCGAAATTCGCTCAGTGCCCCGAAATTCCTTTAGAGAGCCCCGAAATTCCTTTAGAGAGCCCCAAAATCCACCGGGGCCCCCAAATCCACCGGGGCCCCAAAACCCCCTCAGAGATTCCCAAAAATCCGCTGGGAGATGGCCCAAAAATGCACCGAGAAATGCCCCGAAATCTCCTCAGAGAGGCCCAAAATCCTTTCAGAGACCCCCAAAACTCCCCAGAGACCCCAAAACCACCCAGATATCCCCAAAATCTATCAGAGAGCCCCAAAAATGCACCGAGAAATGCCCCCAAATCCCCTCAGAGAGCCCCGAAATCCACCACGGCCCTAAAATCCCGTCACAGATTCCCAAAAATCCGCCAGGAAATGCCCCAAAAATGCACCGAGAAAAGCCCCAAAATACCCGCAGAGAGCCCCGAAATCCTTTCAGGGACCCCCAAAACTGCCCAGAGACCCCCAAACCATCCAGACATCCCCAAAATCCCTCAGAGAGCCCCAAAAATCAGCCAGGAAATGCCCCAAAAATCCCCTTTTTTCCCGCTATTCCCTATTTTCCTCAATTTCCCTATTTTTTCCCACTTTTGCCTATTTTTCTCTCAATTCCCCCCATTTCTTCCCCATTTCCCATTCCCCTTTTCTCCCCTAATTTTTTCCCATTTTTCCCCATTCTCCCCCTATTTTCCTCTGTTTTCTCTATCCCCCCCCCCACCTTTTTTCCCCCTTCTTTCCCCAATTTCACCCCATTTCCATTTGGGGATTTTCCCTCGGGGATCCAGCCCCAATTCCCAAAAATCCCCCCCAAAATCCCAAACAATTCCTGATTTTCCGGGAATTCCCAGGAATTCCTCCCCTGGCCAAGAACAGCGACTGTGGCTCCTTCTTCCCCCAAAATTTCAATTTTGGGGTTGTTTTATTGAGGATCTTTGGTGAAATCAAAGTGCAAAAACCAGCAAAGGGCTGGGGCCAAACTGGGAGCACTGGGAGTGCACTGGGGCCAGACTGGGAGCACTGGGAGTGCACTGGGGCCAGACTGGGAGCGCTGAGCCTGTACTGGGAGCACTGGGAGTGCACTGGGACCAAACTGGGAGCACTGGGAGTGCACTGGGCCAAACTGGGAGCACTGGGAGTGCACTGGGACCAAACCGGGAGCACTGGGAGTGCACTGGGGCCAAACTGGGAGTGCTGAGCCTGTACTGGGAGCACTGGGAGTGCACTGGGGCCAAACTGGGAGTGCTGAGCCTGTACTGGGAGCACTGGGAGTGCACTGGGGCCAGACTGGGAATGCTGGGAGTGCACTGGGGCCTTGCTGGGTCCATACTGGGAGTGCTGGGCCTGTACTGCGAGCACTGGGAGTGCACTGGACCCAAACTGGAAGTATTGGGAGTGCACTGGGATTGCTGGGAGTGCACTGGGTCCATACTGGGAGCGCTGAGCCTGTACTGGGAGCACTGGGAGTGCACTAGGGCCAAACTGGGAGCACAGGGAGCGCACTGGAGCCTCTCTGGGTCTATACTGGGAGCACTGGGAGTGCACTGGGAGTGCATTGGAGCCTTGCTGGGTCCATACTGGGAGTGCTGGGCCTGTACTGGTAGCACTGGGATTGCACTGGGGCCATACTGGGCCTGTACTGGGAGTGCTGAGCCCTTACTGGGAGCACTGGAAATGCCCTGGGGCCAGACTGGGAGCACACTGGAGCCTTGCTGGGCCCATACTGGGAGCACTGGGGTCATACTGGGATGGTGCTCAAGGAGCTGCAGCTCAGGTTGGCACCAGACTGGGAGCACTGGGCCCTTACTGGGATTGCTGGGCCTGTACTGGGAGCACTGGGACTGAACTGGGCCGTGCTGGGCGCTCAGGGCTGGGGGGGGGGGCCCTGTCCCCATCCCATACTGGGAGCACTGGGAGCACTGGGGCCATACTGGGATTGCTGAGGCTGTACTGGGAGCTGCAGTGGGGCTGTACTGGGAGCACTGGGGCCATACTGGGCACTCAGGGCTCCCCATTCCCGTTCCCAGTTCCATACTGGGAGCACTGGGCCCTACTGGGCACTCAGGGCTCCCCAGTGGCCCCAGTCCCGTTCCCAGTTCCATACTGGGAGGACTGGGCCGTACTGGGTGCTCAGGGCTCCCCAGTGTCCCCAGTCCCAGTTCCATACTGGGAGGACTGGGCCGTACTGGGTGCTCAGGGCTCCCCAGTGTCCCCAGTCCCAGTCCCAGTTCCATACTGGGAGCACTGGGCCGTACTGGGCCCGTCGCCTTCGCCGTCCCCGCCCCGCACGAGCAGCACCGGGCCCAGGCCCTCGGTGAGAACCTCCAGGAACTCCAGGTCTGGGGGAGTCAAGGGTAAACCAGTGCTCCCAGTAACCACCAGTGCCCTCCCAGTAACCTCCCAGTAACCCCCAGTGCCCTCGGTGAGAACCTCCAGGAACTCCAGGTCTGTGGGAGTCAAGGGCAAACCAGTGCTCCCAGTAACACCCAGTAACCACCAGTGCCCTCCCAGTAACCTCCCAGTAACCACCAGTAACCCCCAGTAACACCCAGTGCCCTCCCAGTAACCCCCAGTTTCCCCCACTCCTCCCAGTTTCCCTTTCCCCAATTTCCCCATTTCCTATTTTTCCCACTCTTTCCCTTCTCCCTCCATTTCCCCTTTCCCATTCCCTCCATTCCTGTTTTCCCTTTTTCCCAATTTCCCCCAATTTTCTCCCATTCCCTCCCCAGGACTTCCTCTCCCCATCCTCATTTCCCATTTTCCCCATTTCCTCCCCATCCCCCATTTCCCATTCCCAGTTTCCTCCTTTTCCCACTCCCCCATTCCCCTATTCCTGGCTTTTCTTCCCATTTCCCCCACTCCCCCATTTCCCATTCCCCATTCCCCCAATTCTGGTTTTCCCCATTTCCCCCATTTCCCCCCATTCCCCATTTCCCACTCATTTCCCCCATTCCCATCCCCCATTATTCCCCATTTTTCTCCATTTCTCCCCATTCCCATTCCCACATTCCCTATTCCCTCTCATTTTCCCTCCATTCCCATTCCATCATTTCCCATTTCCCCATTTTCCATCCCCCATTTTCTCCATTTCTCCCCCAGTTTTCCCCCATTTCCCCATTCCCATTTTCCCTCATTTCCCATACCATCATTTCCCCATTTTCCTTCCCTTCCCATTTCCCCATTTTCCCATTTTCCCATTCCCCTTTCCCGTTTTCCCCATTTCCCCCATTTCGTCTTCCCCCATTCCCCATTTCCCACTCATTTCCCCCCATTTCCCATCCCCCATTATTCCCCATTTTTCTCCATTTCTCCCCATTCCCATTCCCACATTCCCTATTCCCTCTCATTTTCCCTCCCATTTTCCCTCCATTCCATCATTTCCCATTTCCCCCATTCCCCTCATTTCCCCGTTTTCCTTCCCTTCCCATTTCCCATTTTCCCATTCCCCCAATTCTGGTTTTCCCCATTTCCCCCCCATTTCCCCTTCCCCCATTCCCAATTTCCCACTCATTTCCCCCATTCCTCGCTTTTCTCCCCATTTCCTGTTTCTCCCATTCCCCATTCATTTCCCATCCCCCATTTCTCCCCCAGTTTTCCCCCATTTCAATTTTTCTCCATTTTCCCTCCATTCCCTTTCCATCATTTCCCATTTCCCTTTTTCCCCATTTCCCACCCCTGATTTCTCCCCTATTTTACCCCCATTTCCCCATTTTCCATTTCCATATTCTCCCTCATTTTCCTCCATTCCCCCTATTCTGGTTTTCCCCATTTCCCCCCCATTTCCCATTTTCCCCATTCCAATCCCCCATTATTCCCCATTCCCTCACATTTTTCTCCATTTTTCCCCATTCCCATTTCCCATTTTCCCCTCTTTTTCCCCCATTCCCCCGTATTTGTTTTTCCCCAATTTCCCATTTTTCCCCCCATTCCCGTTTCCCCCTGTTTTTCCTGACTATCCTGATTTTTGGGAGACTTTCCCAGGGGACATTTCCCCATTATTCACGGGTTTTTCCCATTATTTCTGGGTTTTCCCAATTTCTCCATTCCAAATTTCCCGTTTTCCCCATTTTCCCCCAAATTTTGGATACAGTTTTCCCCATTTTTTCCCCATTTTTCCCATTTTTCCCATTTTTTCCCCATTTTTGGATACAGTTTTCCAGTGGGCGGTGGGGCCGGGGTGGGGGAGGGGGCGGCAGGTCCAGCAGCACCAGCCCCGCCCCCCCCGAGTGCGCCAAGATGGCAGCGTTGAGGCGCTCGGCCGCGTGCATGCGCCGCACGTTCCCCCTGCCCGGTACAGACCAGTACGGACCAGTATGGACCAGTACGGACCAGTACGGACCAGTATAAACCAGTATGGACCAGTACGGACCAGTACGGACCAGTACGGACCAGTATGGACCAGTAATCCCCACTGACCACCCCCCCAGCCATCCCCCCTCAGTGTCCCAGTGCATGCGCCGGACGTTCCCCCTGCTGGGACAGACCAGTATGGACCACCATGAACCAGTATAAACCAGTATGGACCAGCATGGACCAGTATGGACCAGTACAGACCAATACAGACCAGTCACCACCAGTATCCCACTCCAGCCTCCCAGTACAGCCCAGAGCCCCAAACCCCGCCCTCCCAGTATAACCCAGTCCCTCCCAGTATGGCTCAGTGCCCTCCCAGACGCCCCAGTCCCCCCCCAGTCCTCCCAGTTCCTCCCAGTCCCCCACAGTCCCCCCAGTTCCTCCCAGTCCCCCCAGTTCCTCCCAGTCCCCCCAGTCCCCCCCAGTCCCTCCCAGTGCTCCCAGTATCACTCACGGCCTGGGGCCCTGCCGGGGGTCCCCCTCCCCCTCCTCCTCCTCAGCGCTGGGTGGCTGCGAGGGGGCGGGGCCTCCCTGTGACATCACCGGGGAGAGACATGATGTCACAAGGGTGACAGTGATGTCACAGGTGGGTCAGTGATGATATCACAGGGGCAATAATGTCATGGAGAGGGTGATGACATCACTAAGACAGTGATGATGTCATAGAGGCAATGACATCATGAAGTGTGATGATGTCACAGGGAGGGTTTAACAGTGTGGGGAGGACGTGACAATGACATCACGGGGGTGGTGATGATGTCACAGGAATGATAATGGCACCACAGATTGGCTATGATGTCACAGGGAGGCAGTGTGACTTCACTGGGGGGGTTGTGTGATGTCACAGGGGGAGTGATGGCATCATGGGGAGTGGGGTTGGGGTGTGATGTCATGGGTAGGGCAGGGACGTCACCGAGAGGGTGATGACATCATAGGGAGTGGGATGACATCAAAGGATGATGATGGATCGTCACAGAAGGGTGATGTCACAGGGATGTTGATGGCATCATATACCAAGTGACGACATCATAAAGAGAATTGTGACATCACAAATGGGGTGATGATATCACAGACAGTGATGACATCACAGGGAGGTATGATGACATCACAGACAAGGTGATCATGCAACAAGGAGGATGATGATGTCACATGTGTAATGATGATGTCATGGGCAGGGCTGTGACATCACAGGCATTGCTGTGGTATCACAGGGGTGATGATGATGTCACAGGGGTAATGATTACATCGCAGGGGTGACAATGGCGTCACAGGTGGGGCAATGACATCACGGGTGGATGTGATGACATCATGGGCAGGTCTATGACATCACATGGGTAACGATGACGTCACCTGAGCACGGCGCAGCTGCCGCAGCATCTGTGAGCGCTGCTCCATCATCAGCGTCCGCTCGTACGTGTAGGCCGAGACATCCCCGTCGTGCTGCGGCCGGGATGGACCGGTGTGAACCAGTACGTACCAGTATGGACCGGTACAGACTGGTATGGACCGGTATAAACCAGTGTGAACCAGTACGGACCGGTACGGACCAGTATGGACTGGTACAGACCAGTACAAACCAGTACATACTGGTATAAACCAGTATGAACCAGTATGAAACGGTACGGACCGATACGGACTGGTATGGACTGGTACAGTATATATATATATACAGACCAGTATAAACCAGTATGAACTGGTACAAACCTGTATGGACTGGTACAGACCAGTATAAACCAGTATGAACTGGTACAAACCAGTATGGACTGGTACAGACCAGTATAAACCAGTATGGACTGGTACAAGCCAGTATGGACTGGCACAGACCAGTAGGAACCCATATGGACCGCTACAAACCAGTATATACCAGTACAAACCAATATGGACCAGTACAGACTGGTCTGGACTATTATGGACCAGTACGGATCAATACAGATCAGTACAGACCAGTATGGACTGGTATCGGACCAGTATAAACCAGTATGGACCAGTATGGACCAACACGGACCACTACACGGTCACAGTACAGACCAGTATGGGCCAGTATGGACCAGTCACTTCTCCCCCCCACGCTCCCAGTACAGCCCAGTGCCTCCAGGGCACTGCTGGGGCTGGGGGGGCCCAGATGGGACTTTGGGGGGTATTTTGGGTCATTTTTGGGATCATTTTGGGCGTGTTTTAGGTTATTTTTGGTGAATTTTTGGGCATTTTCGACTCTCACCAGTTCCACCCTGTGCACCTGCACTGGCTCGGCAGGGCAGGGATGGTTTGGGGCAGTTTTGGGGTGTTTTTTGGGTATTTGGGGTCATTTTGGGGTGTTTTGGACATAGTTTTGGGGTCATTTTGGGGATATTTTGGGGGTATTTTTGGGACATTTTTGGCTCTCAGCAGCTCCACCATGCGCACCTGGGCTGGCTCAGCGGGGCAGGGATGGCTTGGGGTCATTTTGGGGGTATTTTGGGGTAATTTGGGGGTATTTTTGGGCAATTTTATCTCTCACCAGCTCCACCCTGCGCACCTGGGCCAGCAGCGCGGGGCAGGGATGGTTTGGGGTCATTTTCGGGGTATTTTTAGCGTATTTGGGGGTAATTTTGGGGCATTTTGCGGTATTTTTCATTCTCACCAGCTCCCCAACGAGCACCAGTGCCGACAAGGCAGGGCAGGGATGATTTTGGGGTAATTTTTGGGGTGTTTGGGGGGATTTTGGGTGTAATTTTGGGGTGCTTTTTGGTTTTTTGGCTCTCACCAGCTCCACCCTGTGCACCAGTGCTTATAGGGTGGGTCTGGGATGGTTTGGGGTAATTTTTGGAGGGGCTTTTTATTGTATTTTTGGGGTATTTTGGGATAATTTTGGGATATTTTGGGATATTTTTACCTCACCATCTCCACCTGGGAGGTGTGTACCTGGGCCAGCAGCATGGGTCAGGGATGGTTTGGGGTAATTTTGGGGTATTTTTGGGGTCTTTTGGACACATTTTGGGGGTCATTTTGGGGGTAATTTTGGGCGGTTTCGGCTCTCACCAGCTCCACCATGTGCACCTGAGCCGGCAGGGCAGGGCAGGGATGGTTTTGGGTTAATTTTTGGGGTATTTTAGGACATTTTCGGCTCTCACCATTTCCACCACGTGCACCTAAGCCAGCAGGGCGGGGCAGGGCCGGTTTGGGGTCATTTTTGGGGTATTTTTGGGGTATTTTTGGCGGTTTTGGCTCTCACCAGCTCCACCACGCACACCTGTGCCAGCAGCGTGGGGCAGGGACGGTTTGGGGATATTTTGGGGTCATTTTTGGGGTATTTTAGGACATTTTCGGCTCTCACCAGCTCCACCACGTGCACTTGGGCCGGCAGCGCCCGGCGCCGCGCCACAGCCTCGAGCAGGCGCCGCAGCCGCTCGCTGTTGTCCTCCAGCAGCGCCACCGTGAACAGGCGCAGGGGACAGCCGCGCCACGCCTGGGGACAGCAGGGGACAGTGGGGACGGGGTGAGAGCCATCCCCAAAACCCTGAATCCACCGTGAACAGGTGCAGGGGACAGCCGCGCCACGCCTGGGGACAGCAGGGGACAGTGGGGACGGGGTGAGAGCCATCCCCAAAACCCCGAATCCACCGTGAACAGGCGCAGGGGACAGCCCCGCCACGCCTGGGGACAGCAGGGGACAGTGGGGACGGGGTGAGAGCCATCCCCAAAACCCCGAATCCACCGTGAACAGGCGCAGGGGACAGCCCCGCCACGCCTGGGGACAGCCACGGGAACAGTGGGGACAGAGACAGGGTGAGAGCCCCCCCCCAAAACTCCCCAAAATCCACCTGTGCCACGCCTGGGGACAGGGACAGGGTGAGACCCCTCCCCAAAACCTCCAGACCCCTCCCCAAACCCATCCAGGCCATACTTGGGGACCTGAAGGGACAGGGGATCCCTCCCCAAAGCCCCCCAAAATGCCCCAAATCCACCGTCTACAGGTGCAGGGGACACCCGCACCACACCTGGGGACAGCAGGGAAAGGGACAGTGGGGACAGGGACAGGGTGAGAGCCCTCCCCAAAACCCAAAAAATCCCCCAAATCCCCCAAATCCACCGTGAACAGGGGACACCTGTGCCACACCTGGGACAGGGACAGGGTGAGACGCCTCCCAAAGTCCCCAAAAACCCAGACCCACAGACCCCTTCCCAAAGCACACAGAGCCCCCAAACCTCCCAAAATCCTCCTGTGCCACACCCAGGGACGGGGACAAGGTGAGACCCCTCCCCAAAACCTCCAGACCCCTCCCCAAACCCATCCAGATCACACCTGGGGACATGAAGGGACAGGGGATCCCTCCCCAAAGCCCCCCAAAATGCCCCAAATCCACCGTGTACAGGTGCAGGGGACACCCCTGCCACACCTGGGGACAGGGACAGTGGGGACAGGGACAGGGTGAGAGCCCTCCCCAAATCCCTAAAAACCCCCAAATCCCAAAAATCCAACGTAAACAGAGCACACCCGTGCCACACCTGGGACAGGGACAGACCCCTCCCCAAATCCCTAAAAACCCCAAAATCCACCTGTGCCACACCTGGGGCAGGGACAGGGTGAGACCCTCCCAAAGTCCCCAAAACCCCCAGACCCACAGACCCCTCCCCAAAGCACACAGAGCCCCCAAATCCCCCAAAATCCGCCTGTGCCACACCTGGGGACAGGGACAGGGGGGCAGGGGACAGGAGACCCCTCCCCAAAACCCAGAGACCTTCCCAAAACACATCCAGGGCACACCTGGGGACATGAAGAGACAGGGACCCCTCCCCAAAACCCCAAAAATCCCCCCAAAAAGTCCACCGTGAACAGGGGCAGGGGACACCCGTGCCACACCTGGGGACAAGGACAGGGTGAGAGCCCTCCCCAAACCCCAGAGACCCCCCAAAAACCCACCCACGCCACACTTGGGGACATGAAGGGATAGGGGACCCCTCCCCAAACCCCCCCAAAGCCCCCAATCCACCTGCGCCATGCCTGGGGACAGGGTAAGACCCCTCCCCAAAATCCCCAGACCCCACCCCAAAATCCACCTGTGCCACACCTGGGGACAGGGACAGGGTGGGACCCCTCCCCAAAACCCACCCAGGCCACATCTGGGGGGACACCGGGGACATCAGGGGACACTGGGGGGGTCACCAAGGGTCAGATCCCGCCCCCAAAGCCCCGCCCCCTCCAGGACTAGGGTCACGGGAGGTCACAGGCAGGTCATGAGGGGTCACAAGGGGTCCTGGAGGGTCACAGAGGGGTCATGGGGTCACGGAGGGGTCACGGGGAGGTCACAGGGAGGACACCGGGGGTCACAGGAGGTCACGGGGGAGAGGGTGACCATGGCTCAGACCCCTCCTCCCCATCGCCCCTCCCCCAGCCCTCAGGCCCTGCCCCTCAGGCCCCGCCCCCCTCAGGCCCCGCCTACCGGGTGCTGCCGGAGCAGCAGCGGCAGCAGCGTCAGGAGGCGCCCGGTGCCGACCACCCACCATACATCCAGGGATCCCCCCGGGGCCCCCCCGGGCTCGGCCGCGCCCTTGGACACCAGCAGGGCGCGACCCCCGGCCCCGGCGGCGCGCAGCAGCCCTGGGGGGACAGGGGACAGTGGGGAGGGGGCTTGGGGACAGCAGGGACACCCCTAAACCCGCGGTGTCACTGCGTGTCACCTCCCCATCCTACTGGTGACCCCCGGTGCCCGCAGGAGCCCTGGAGGGACAGGGGGCGTGGGGAGGGGGCTTGGGGACAGCAGGGACATTCCTCGACCTCCCTAGTGTCATCACGTGTCACCCTCCATCCTCCTGGCTGCCCCCTGGGGACAGCAGGGACATCGCCACACCCGGTGTCACCTCCCCTCTCATCCTCCTGGCTGCCCGCAGCAGCCGTGGGGGGACAGGGGGCGTGGGGAGGGGGCAGGGGACATCAGGGACACCACCACTCCCTGGTGTCACCTCGTGTTTACACCCTCGTCCCGCTGCTGACCCCCACTGTCCCCCCCCAAGTGGCCCCAGCACCTCTCACTTCTGTGTCACCCCCTGTGTGCCCTCATGTCCCCTCCATGGCCCCCCAATGTCCCCAGTGTCACTCCAATGTCCCCCCGTGTTCCCCTGTGTCCCCTCCATGTCCCCAATGTCCCCTCGTGTCCCCTGTGTGCCCCTCCATCCCCTCAATGTCCCCCAATGTCCCCTGACCCCTGTGTCCCCTCATGTCCCCCCAATGTTCCCAAACCCCCAATCACCCCAATGTCCCATTGTCCCCAACATCCCCAATCCCATCAATGTCCCCAATGTCCCCAATTCCCCCAATTTCCCTCAATGTCCCCAATTCCATCAATGTCCTCAATCCCCCCAATCCCCCAATGTCCCAATGTGCCCCAATGTGCCCCAATGTCCCCACTATCCCCCAATGTCCCAATGTCCCCAATCCCCCCAATTTCCCCAATCCCCCCAATGTCCCCAATCCCCCCAATGTCCCCAGTGTCCCCAATGTCCCCAACGTCCCCAATGTCCCAAATATCCCAAATATCCCCCAATGTCCCCAATCCGCCCAGTGTCCCCACTGTCCCCAATCCCCGCAATGTCCCCGTACCCACGAAGTCCCTGGCTGCCCGGGCGGGGTCCGGCTGTTGTCGCCACCTCCGGGGCCACCCGAGCAGGACGGTGTTGGGGCGGAGCGCCCCCAGCCCCACCCCCTGCACGAGCGCGGCCAGCCCCGCCCCCGGCTCGGGGGTCACCAACACCTGCACGAAACCGCGGGCACCGGCAGCGGCCAGGGCCGCCCGGAGAGCCTGGGGACAGTGACAGGGACAGAGGGACACGGGTTAGGGACAGGGACAGCGACACGGGGACACGGGTTAGGGACAGGGACAGGGTTAGGGACAGGGACAGGGCCCTGGCAGCAGCCAGCGCTGCCCGGAGAGCCTGGGGACAGTGACAGAGGGACATGGGGACATGGGTTAGGGACAGGGACAGGGCACCGGCAGCGGCCAGGGCCGCCCGGAGAGCCTGGGGACAGCCACGGGGACACGGGTTAGGGACAGGGGCAGGGGACAGGGGACACAGGTTAGGGACAGGGACATGGGGGGTCAGGGGACATCCCTTTGGGACATCCCAAAGGGACACGGGGACAGCCCAAAGGGACCCGAACCCCTACCCCAACCCCCCGGGACCCCCCCCACAGCCGCCATGAGCCCCCCAGACCCCCCCAATATCTCCCCAACCCCCCCCCCCCAGCCTCTTGGCCCCCCATGACCCCCCCACGACCCCATAACCCCCCATAACCCCCTCCCCAATAACCCCTAAATGTTCCCCCCGGCCCCCCTATAACCCCCATAGCCCCTCTCCAATAACTCCCCCATGACCCCCCCCCAGCTCCTCATGAGCCCCCCATAGCCCCCCCAATATCCCCCCTATACCCCAAAGCCTCCTCCCCAATATCCCCCCGGCCCCCTGTAACCCCCCCATAACCCCCCCAGCCCCCCTCACCCTCTCGGCTCCCCCGGCCTCCCATCTCCTCCTCAGCCCCCCATAACCTTCCTAGCCCCCTCCCCAATAACCTCCCCAGCCCCCCACGACCCTCTGGCCCCCCCAGCCCCCCACCCTCTTCACCCCCTCCACCCCCAGCCCCCCCCAGCCCTCTCACCCTCTCGCTCCCCCGGGCCCCTCAAGCCTCCCCCAGCCCCCCATAACACCCCCAGCCCCGCCACAGCTCCCTCACCCCCCTAGTCCCCCTGACCCCCATGACTCCACCAGCCCCCCATAGCCCCCTCCCCAATAACCCTCACAGCCCCCTCACCCTCTCAGCCCTCCCAGCCCCCCATAAGCCCCCAGCCCCCATGACCCCCCCAGACCCACCATCCCCTCCCCAGCCCTCTCACCCCCTCACCACCCCTCACCCTCGCAGTCCCCCATGACCCCCCCAGGCCCCCGGCCCCCCCATCCCCACCCCCCTCACCCTCTCGGCCCCCCGGGCCCGCCCCAGGTCTCCGGGCAGGGCCCCCCCCAGCGCCGCCCCCAGCACGGTCAGGCCGCGCCCACCCCCCTGCAGCTGCGCCGCCAGCGCCACCAGCTCGGGCCGCGACACCGGGACAGCGGCGGGGACAGCGGCGGGGACACCGCGGGGGACAGCGGCGGGGACATCGGGGGGGACATCGGGGGGGTCACCCGGCTTGGACAGCACTAGCAGCTGCGGCCTGGGGGGGACAGAAATGGAGGGTCAGGGGACAGCGGGGACACCGGGAGGGTCACAGGGACACTGGGGACATGGGGACATCGGGGGCATCACCCGGCTTGGACAGCACCAGCAGCTGTGGCCTGGGGGGGGAGAAACGGGGGTCAGGGGACACTGGGGACACTGGGAGGGTCACAGCGACATTGGGGACATTGGGGGGGACACTCAGCTTGGACAGCACCAGCAGATGCAGCCTGGGGACAGAAAGGGGGGTCAGGGGACACTGGGGACATTGGGGACATGGGGGGGTCACAGGAGGTCATGGGGGGCACCAGGAGCTGCGGTGCTGGACGGGGGGGCTCACCTGGTGCAGGGGGACGGGGCAGGGGGCGGGGCTCACCTGGTGCTGGGGCGGGGCGGGGCAGGGGGTGGGTCTCACCTGGTGCTGGGGGCGGGGTCAGGGATGGGGCGGGGCAGGGAACGGGGCTCACCTGGTGCGGGGGGCGGGGCAGGGGGCGTGTCTCACCTGGTGCTGGGGGAGGGGCAGGGGGCGGGGCTCACCTGGTGCTGGGGGGAGGGGGCCGGCCGTCCTCCAGGCGCAGCAGCGCGAATCGGGCGGCGCTCAGCGAGAGCCCCCGCAGCCCCTCCCCCCACTCGGTCTGGGCGCTGCGGGGGGGAGGGGCGGGACCCCCGGTGAGGGTCACACCCCCCCAGGTGTCCCTGTCCCACCCAGGTGTGTCCCAGCGCCCCAGGTGTGTCCCTGTCCCCAGGTGTGTCTGTCCCTCCCAGGTGTGTCCTTGTCCCCTCCCTGTCCCCAGGTGTGTCCCTCCCCCCTCAGGTGCATCTGTCCCCTCCCTGTCCCCCCCAGATGCGTTCCTGTACCTCCCCCAGGTGTGTCCCTAGGTGTCCCTGTCCCCTCCCTGTCCCCAGGTGTGTCACTGTCCTCTCCAGGTGTGTCCTTGTCCCCTCCCTGTCCCCCGGTGTCCCCAGGTGTGTCCTCAGCCATCCCCAGGTGCCCTCAGGTGCTCCCAAGTGTCCCCAGCTGCCGCCAGGTGTCCCCCGGTGTCCCCAGGTGTGTCCTCAGCCATCCCCAGGTGCCCTCAGGTGCTCCCAAGTGTCCCCAGCTGCCGCCAGGTGTCCCCAACTGTCCCCAGGTGTGTCCCTAGGAGTCTCCCAGGTGTGTCCCCAGGTGTCCCTCCGTCCCTGACTGTCCCCAGGTGTCCCCCAGGTGTATCCCCAGCTGTCCCCCAGGTGTGTCCCTAGGAGTCCCCCAGCTATCCCCATGTGTCCCCAGGTGTCCCCGTGTCCCCTCACCTGCGGAACTCGAGGTATTTGTAGGCGGTGGCGCCGATGCCCAGCGCCAGCAGCGCGCAGTGCCAGCAGGTGACCAACATGAGGGACAGACAGAGCAGGGCGCCGGCCAGGGACACCGCCCTGGGGACAGCGACAGGGACAGGGGACAGTCAGGGGCAGGGACAGGGACACCGCCCTGGGGACAGGGGGACAATGGGGACAATGGGGACAATGGGGACAATGGGGACAGGGACAGGCAGAGCAGGGCGCCGGCCAGGGACACCGCTCTGGGGACATGGGGACAGTCAGGGACAGGGACACCGCCCTGGGGACAGCGACAGGGACAGGGGACAGTCAGGGACAGGGACAGGGACAGGGACAGGGACAGGGACACCACCCTGGGGACAATGGGGACAGTCAGGGACAGGGGACAGTGAGGGACAATCAGGGATAGGGGGACATGGGGATGTCCCCTGGGGACAGGGACAGGGACACTGCCCTGGGGATTGAGAACAGTTAGGGACATGGGGACAATGGGGACAGGGACAGTGAGGGACACTGGCAGGAGGGGACAGGGGTGCGGCAGGAGTGGGGCACTACAGGTCACTGGGGGTCATAGATGGTCACCCAATGGTCACTCAGTGGTCACCCAGCAGTCACTCAGTGGTCACTCAGCAGTCACTCAGCACTGCCCAGTGGTCACTCAGTGGTCACTCAGCACTGACCAGTCATCACCCAGTGGTCACTCAGCGGTCACTCAGCACTGCCCAGTGGTCACTCAGCAGTCACCCAGCAGTCACTCAGCAGTCACTCAGCAGTCACTCAGCAGTCACTCAGCACTGCCCAGTGGTCACTCAGTGGTCACTCAGCACTGACCAGTCATCACCCAGTGGTCACTCAGCGGTCACTCAGCACTGCCCAGTGGTCACTCAGCACTGCCCAGTGGTCACTCAGCAGTCACCCAGCAGTCACTCAGCACTGACCAGTGGTCACTCAGTGGTCACTCAGCAGTCACTCAGCACTGAGCACCAGTCACCCATTGGTTACTCTGCACTGACCATTGGTCACTCGGCACTGACCAGTGGTCACTCAGCGGTCATTCAGCAGTCACTCAGCACTGCCCATTGGTCACTCAGCGGTCACTCAACACTGACCATTGGTCACTCAGCACTGACCAGTGGTACAGGGGGCAGCGCGGGCTCCAGCCGGGCGTGGGCAGCGCCCCCTGCAGGGCGCACGCCAGGTTCAGCCCCAGGTATGACGTCAGGCACAACCTGCGGGGGAGGAGAGTGACGTCACCGCACCACCCTGACGTCACCGCGCTGGCCGTGACGTCACTGAGGGGCGGGGACACGCACACGGACAGCACCGGCGCCAGCAGGTCCAGCGAGCCCAGCAGCACCCCCAGCGTGGCGGTCACCAAGGTCGCCAAGAGTGGCCACAGCCGGCCCCGCGCCAGCGCCTGCGGGGACACCGAGGGGACATCGGGGGGACACCCGGGGGACACGGGGACAGCCCCGCGCCAGCGCCTGCGGGGACACACGGGGACACCGAGGGGACATCGGGGAGACACCCGGGGGACACGGGGATAGCCAGGGGACACTCAGGGGACATCGCAGGGACATCGGGGGGACACTCAGGGGACACGAGGACATGGGGACAGCCCTGCGCCAGCGCCTGCGGGGACACCCGGGGACATCGAGGGGACACCCAGGGGACAGCCAAGGGGCACGGGGACAGCCAGGGGACACGAGGACATGGGGACAGCCCCGTGCCAGCGCCTGCGGGGACACCCGGAGACATCGGGGGCACACTCAGGGGACATCGAGGGGACACCCAGGGGACATGGGGACACCGAGGAGACACCGAGGGGACATGGGGACAGCCCCGTGCCAGCGCCTGTGGGAACACCAGGGCACATCGAGGGGACACCCAGGGGACACGGGAACATGGAGGAGACATGGAGGGGACATGGAGGGGACAGCGTCTGCAGGGACATGGGGACCTTGGGGACATCGGGGACTCCCTTAGGGAAATCGGGAATCCCCTTAAGGACATCGGGGACATCCCTGGGGACATTGGGGAGTACCTGGGGACATTGGGACTGCTTTAAGGACATCAGGGACTCCCTTGGGGGCATCGGGACCCCTTTAGGGCCATGGGGACACCCTTAGGGACATGGAGGACACTCTTTGGGACATCGGGGACATCGGGGATCCTTTTAGGGACATCGGGGACATCGGGAACCCCCTTAGGGTCATCCTTGGGGACATTGTGGAGTCTCTGGGGACATCAGGGACACCCTTGGGGACAGCAGGGACACCCTTGGGGACAGCAGGGACCCTCTTAGGGACATCGGGACCCCCTTGGAGACCCTTTTAGGGACACAGGGACACCCCTGGGGACACCCTGGGGACATCGAGGACCCCCTTAGGGACATTGAGAACATCGGGAACTCCCTTAAGGGCATTGGGGACCCCCTTGCGGAAATTGGGATCCCTTTAGGGACATTGGGGACACCCTTGGGGACATCAGGGACTCCCTTAGGGACATTGGGCACTCCATTAGGAATATAGGGACCCCCTTGGGGACCCTTCTAGGGACATCGGGGACATCCTTAGGGGCATCGGGGATACCCTTGGGGACATTGGGGAATCCCTGGGGACATCTGGGACCTCCTTAGGCACATTGGAGACATCGGGGACCCCCTTGGGGACAGCGGGGACCCCCTTGGGGACCCTTTTAGGGACACGGGGACACCTCTGGGGACACCCTTAGGAACATTGGGGATCCCTTTAGGGACATGGGGACCCTCCTGGGGACACCCTTAGGGACATCAGGGACCCCCTTAGGGACATCGAGGATCCTTTTAGGGAGAGCGCCCTGGGGACCCCCTTAGGGACACGGGGACCCCTGTAGGGACATTGGGGACATCGGGGACCCCCTTAGGGACACGGGGACACGGTGACACTCACGTGCGGCAGTGGCAGCGCCCGTGTCCGCGCCAGCCCCCGCAGCAGCCGCGACCCCCCGAGCAGCGCCTGCAGCCCCGCGCCCCCCGCCGAGAGCAGCGCCCCCAGCACGGGCAGCCAGGGCCAGGGCCAGGCGACAGCGGCCAGCACGGGGACACCGCCCAGCGCCGCGCCGAACCTGCGGGGACACGGGCACAGCGTGGGGACAGCGCCCGGGGACACGGGGACAGCGTGGGGACAGAGCCGGGGACACGGGGACAGCATGGGGATACCGCCGGGGGGACACACTGAACCCACGGGGACAGCGTGGGGACAGCGTCGGGGACACAGGGACAGCGTGGAGACTCTGCCCGGGGACACAAATAGCACGGGGACAGCACCCGGGGGGCACCGAACCTGCAGGGACACAGAAACAGCGTGGGGACACTGTGGGGACACACTGAACCTACTGGGACAGCGTGGGGACACCGCCTGGGGTGGCACTGAACCTAAGGGGACACGGGGACAGCGTGGGGACAGTGTCAGGGACACGGGGACACTGTGGGGACACTGCCTGGGGACACACTGAACCTGCGGGGACAGCGCAGGGACACTGCCCGAGGACACGGGGACACTGTGGGGACACGGGGACAGCGGGGGGGACACCCCCCCGGGTGGCACCGAACCTGCGGGGACAATGGGGGAGGACAGCCTGGTCCCCCCTTGGCCACCAGGACCCGGCCTGTGACATTGCAAACCCCACGAGGGACCCCTTGGGGCCTCCCCGGTGATACTGGGGACCCCCTGATGACATTGGGGCCCCCTGGTGACATTGGGGACCCCCCCGGTGACACTGGGGACCCTGGGCAGTCCAGACTCACTTGTCCCGCAGCAGCTGCCCCTCCACGCCGGCCCCCAGCAGCAGCGCCGCGCTCAGGTCTGGCCGTCAAGGAAAACCCAAAATCCCCCAAAATCCCCCCAAAATCCCCAACCCCCCCAATCTGCTCAAAACCCTCAAATACCCCCCAAATCCCTTCAAAATCTCCCCCCAAATGCCCGAAAACACCCAAATCTCCCCCAATTCCCCCCCCCAATACCCTCAAAATCCTAAAATCCTCCCCAGCACCCCCATGTTTCAGGTTCCCCCCAAGGTTTTGGGATCTCCCCACTTTTTGGGGTCCCCCCCATTTTGGGGCCTCTTTTGGGGTGGGATACAGCCCAGGTGACCCCCAGGTTTTGGGGTCTGAACCTCCCCAGTTTCAGGCTCCCCCCGCAGTTTTGGGGTCCCCCAGCAGTTTTGGGGTCCCCATTTGGGGTGGGATCCAGCCCAGGTGACTCCCAGGTTTTGGGGCCTGAACCTCCCCAGTTTTGGAGTCCCCCCTAGGTTTTGGGGTCCTCTCCAAAACGTTGCAGGGTTCTCCCGCAGTTTCGGGGTCCCCCCCATTTCGGGGTTCCTTAGGGTGGATCCAGCCCAGGTGATCCACAGGTTTTGGGGTCTGAACCTCCCCAGTTTTGGAGTTCCCCCCCAGGTTTTGGGGTTCTCCCCATGTTTTGGGGTCCCCACATTTTGGGGATGGATCCAGCCCAGGTGACCTCCAGGTTTTGGGGTCTGAACCTGCCACTTTTTGGGGTCGCCCTCACATTTCAGGGTTCTCCCACAGTTTCGGGGTCCCCCCCATTTCGGGGTCCCTTAGGGTGGATCCAGCCCAGGTGACCCCCACGTTTTGGGGTCTGTACCTCCCCATGCTTTCGGGTTCCCCCCACGTTTTGGGCTCTCCCTGCAGTTTTGGGGTCCTCCTCAGTTCGGGGTCCCCATTTTGGGGGCAGATCCAGCCAAGGGCTGTGGTGACCCCCAGGTTTTGGGGTCTGAACCTCCCCAGTTTTGGGCTCCCCCCGCAGTTTTGGAGTCCCCCTGTAGTTTTGGGTTCCTCCACAGTTTCGGGGACCCCGCTCCCGGTTTTAGGGTCTCCTCCCCAATTTTAGGGTCCCCCCCAGTTTTAGGGTCCCCCCCATGTTTCAGGCTCCCCCTGGCAGTTTCAGGCTCCCCCCTGGTTTCAAGCTCCCCTCACAGTTTCGGTGTCCCCCCTGTAGTTTTAGGGTCCCCCTCCGCAGTTTCGGGGTCCCCCCCGCAGTTTCGGGGTCCCCCCCAGTTTCAGGGTCCCCCCAGTTTCAGGCTCCCCCGGCAGTTTTGGGGTCTGAACCTCTCCAGCTTTGGGGTTCCCCCCACGTTTCGGGATCCCCCCGCAGTTTCGGGGTCTCCCCATTTTCAGGGTCCCGGGGATACAGCCCAGCGCCGTGGCCGTGGCGGCCCCGAGGCTCCCGGCCGGCACCGAGCGAGCGACGTCCCCGAGCTCGGAGCAGCGGCTGCACCCCCAGAGCACCCCTGGGACACAGGGCACCCCAAATACCCCTGGGACCCCCCAAAATACCCCTGGGACCCCCAAAATACCCCCAGAGCACCCCTGGGACACAGGGCACCCCAAATACCCCTGGGACACAGGGCACCTCAAATACCCCTGGGAACCCCCAAAATACCCCTGGGAACCCCAGAGCACCCCTAGGACACAGCGGCACCCCCAAATACCCCTGGGATCCCAACCCCCCTTTAGGACCCCCCAAATCCCCCCTGAATCCCCAAACTCCTCTTTGGGATCCCCCAAACCCCCCTGGACCATCAAATTCCCCCAGAGCACCCCTGGGACAGACCTGGTACCCCAAATCCCCCTGGGACCCCCAAATACCCCCAAGTTTGGGGTCCCCCTATCTTGTTTGGGTCCCTCCCTCCCATAATGGGGTGCCCCTCCCAGGTTCCCACAGCCAGGGCCCCTCCCCAATTCAGACCCCCCCAGACCCCCAAACCTGGGGACCCCCCCAAGCTTTGGGGTCCCACCCCCACTTTGGTGTCTCCCACACCCTGATTTGGGCCCCCCCAAATTTGGGGTCCCCCCCACCCTTTAGGGTTTCTCCCCACCCTTTGGGGTCCCACCCACACTTGGTGGTCTCTCCCCCCCCATTTTGGGGACCCCCGTTCTCACCGGAGGCCGAGGGGAGGCTCAGCCCCAGCAGGGCCCCAAAGGAGGCATCGGCCCCACCCTCCTCCTGCTCTGACCCCGCCCCCAGCCCCGCCTCTGGGGGGCGTGGCCACAGGTTCCCTGCAGGGTGGGGCAATGGGTGAGGCCACGCCCACAGCCCCTCCCTGTGACCTCAGGGTGACCCCACCCCCTGTGACATCCCTGTGACCCCCCATGACCTTGGGGTAACCCCACCCCCACCCCCTTTCCCATGACCTCAGGGTGACCCCCAAAGGCCCCATCCCCCACCCCATGACCTTGGAGTGACCCCAGCCCATCCCCCTTCCCATGACCTCAGGGTGACCCCCCTGTGACCCCACCATGACCTTGGGGTGACCCCACCCTCTAAGCCCCCCATGACCCCGCCCATAAATTGGCCCTGAGGGGTGGGGCTAAAGCTTCCTGTGGGCGGGTCCCGTGCTGGCCACGCCCACCCTGGCATAGCCCCACCCCCACTCGGTGACTCTCCCGTGATCCCGCCCCCAACCCGGCCCTAGGGGCGGAGCCAAAGCGCCCGCCAGTGGGCGTGGCTTTGGGTGGCCCCGCCCCCGCGGTACTCACGTGCCAGCAGCCGCGCGCTGGGCCCGGGCAGCGCGGGCAGCGCCCCCTGGCGGCCGGGAGGACCCCGGGAAGCGTTGGGGGGCGCGGGGGGGGCGCAGGGCCGGAGGGGGTCCCCGGGGCGGGGGGGGAGGCACAGCCTGGGGGGGAGGGGAGGGACAGCCGGGCTCAGCCGGGGCGCTCATTAGCATCTCATTTGCATGAGGAGGGGCGGGGAGGGGCGCGGCACTCACGCGTGGGCGGGGTCTCCGGGCAGGGCGCGGCGCAGGGACCCCGCCTGCAGCGCCAGCAGCGCCAGCAGCAGCCCCGCGGGGCCCAGGGGGGCGGCGGCCGCGCGCACAGCGGGGCGGGGCCAGAGACCCCGCCCCCAGCAGCGCCAGCAGCCCCGCCCCGTAGCCACGCCCGTTGTTGAGTCGGCCCCAGCGGCCACGCCCTGGCAGCACTGCCCAGCTGGGGCTCAGGTGCACCTGGGGGAGGGAGGGGCCAGAGTGGTGACAGGCTCCGCCCAAACCCCCACTACACCTTTCAGGCTGGCCACACCCTCAGGATGGAGAAGCCAAGCCCATCTCATAAACCACGCCCATACCACGCTCCTCCCCCACAGTGCTGGCCCAACAGGCTCCGCCCCATCAATATCCCCACCCACTCCAGGCTGACCCCGCCCCACAGCTAAAGCCCCGCCCCTCTGATCAGACCCCGCCCATTTCCAGACAGTGCTCAATTGACCATCCCCATCCCTGTTTGCCACGCCCCTTTCATGTGGCCACACCCTCCACTAAGCCCTGCCCTTTGATG
The DNA here is from genome assembly GCA_910950805.1 of Acrocephalus scirpaceus scirpaceus. NCBI lineage: Eukaryota > Metazoa > Chordata > Aves > Passeriformes > Sylviidae > Acrocephalus > Acrocephalus scirpaceus. Next base: position 21,290 of record CAJVGK010000070.1, read on the forward strand.
GGCCACACCCCTCCAGCCTTACCAGGCCTCCCCCAGCCACACCCCCAGGCCCGCCCCTTCTGAGCCCCCACCCTGCCCCATGTCCCCGTAACCCACCGCACATTCCTCTCTCCCTGGCCCCACCCTGACCCCGCCCAGCCCCACCCTGACCCCACCGAGCCCCACCTGGATGTTCCCCAGCCCAGCCCCACTCACTAGCAGCACCTCAGTCCCACCCCAAGCCCACCCCTGCCCCACCCTGACCCCACCCAGCCCCACCCTGACCCTGCTTAGCCCCCCCGACCCCTCCCCAGCCATGCCCAGCCCCACCCACTCACCAGCATCACGTCCGCCCCGCCCATCCCAGTCCCGCCCACTCCCCAGCAGCAGCTCGGCCCCGCCCATCCCTATCCCGGCCCCGCCCACTCACCAGCAGCACCTCGGCCCCACCCAGCGCGGCGGCCGCGGCAGCAAAGGCGGCGCTCAGGAAGCCACAGACGCCCACGGCCCCCCCGGCCTCAGGGCCCAGCGCCCCCGACAGCAGCGCCAGCGCCCCGCCCCCTGCACGGGACCGCGGGGGGCGGGGTCAGCGCCGGACACGCCCACGCATCGGGTGGGGGTGGGGCATCCCCTCCCCCCCAGCTCACCGGGGTCCAGCCCGTTGGTGGCCACGGCGCTCAGGGACACGGCGGTCAGCAGCATCTGTGGGACACGGAGCTCTGACCCCTGACCCCTGACCTCTGGCCCACTGAGACACTGACCTCTGACCCCTCTGACCCACTGACCCCTGCCCCATTGACCTCTAACCCACTGACCTGCTGACCACTGACCTCTCTGACCCACTGACCTCTGACCTACTGCCCCCTCTGACCTCTGACTCACTGATCCTTGACTCCACTGGCCTTGGACCTCTGCCCCACTGACCTCCGCCCCACTGACCTCTAACCCACTGACACACTGACCTCTGGACCTCACCCCCCCCCGTGAGTACCCAGATCATGACCCCTGACCCCAAGCGTATGCCCAAGTGTGACCCCTGACCCCAGTTGTGACCCTTGGCCATAACCTCAAATGTACCCCCAGGTGTGACCCTAGTGGGACCCCAGGTGTGTCCCCGTGTCCCCGTGTCACTCACGCAGGCCCCCAGCAGGACGCCGATGGCCGCTGTCCCCAGGACAGGTGTGAGTGACCCCAGTGTGACCCCAGTGTGACCCCGGTGTGTCCCCATAGCCCAGGTGTGTCCCCATGTCCCTGTGTCACTCACACAGGCCCCAGCAGGACACCGATGGCCGCTGTCCCCAGGACAGGTGTGACCCCAGTATGACCTCAGTGCGACCCCATGGCCCAGGTGTGTCCCCAGGTGTGTCCCCATGTCCCCAGGTGTGTCCCCGTGTCACTCACGCAGGCCCAGGACAGGTGTGACCCCAGTGTGACCCCAGTGTGTCCCCATGCCCCCACCTGTGTCCCCATGGCCCAGGTGTGACCCTAGTGGGACCCCAGGTGTGTCCCCATGCCCCCACGTGTGTCCCCATGGCCCAGGTGTGACCCCAGTGTGACCCCAATGTGTCCCCATGGCCCAGGTGTGTCCCCATGTCCCTGTGTCCCCGTGTCCTGTGTCACTCACGCAGGCCCCCAGCAGGACGCCGATGGCCGCTGTCCCCAGGACAGGTGTGACCCCAGTGTGACCCCAGTGTTTCCCCTTGCCCCCATGTGTGTCCCCATGGCCCAGGTGTGACCCTAGTGGGACCCCAGGTGTGTCCCCGTGTCCCCGTGTCACTCATGCAGGCCCCCAGCAGGACGCCAATGGCCGCTGTCCCCAGGACAGGTGTGACCCCAGTGTGACCCCAGTGTGACCCCAGTGTGACCCCAATGTGTCCCCATAGCCCAGGTGTGTCCCCATGTCCCTGTGTCCCCGTGTCCTGTGTCACTCACGCAGGCCCCCAGCAGGACGCCGATGGCCGCTGTCCCCAGCACGCCGCCATGTCCCACCACCCAGGGCAGGCGCAGCAGCAGCACCAGCCCCAGCAGCGACTGCAGCGACGGGGCCACCACCCCCAGCAGGGTCCCTAGGGTGCGGCGCTGAGGGGACACAGGGGACACTGAGGGGTCAGGGACAGCCTAGGGGACACTCAGGGGCCACCACCCCTAGCAGGGTCCCCAGGGTGCGGCACTGAGGGGACACCAAGGGGACATCGAGGGGTCAGGGACAGCCCAGGGGACACTGAGGGGTCAGGGACAGCCCACAGTTTCCCCAAGGGCCACCATCCCCAGCAGTGTCCCCAAGGCACAGCACTGAGGGGACATCAGGGACACCGAGGGGTCGGGGACAGCCCACAGTGTCCCCAGGGGCCACCACCCCCAGCAGTGTCCCCAGGGTGCAGTGCTGAGGGGACACAGGGGACACCAAGGGGTCAGGGACAGCCCAGGGGTCACCACCCCCAGCAGTGTCCCCAGGGTGCAGTGCTGAGGGGACACCAAGGGGTCAGGGACAAGCCAGGAGTCACCGAGGGGCCACCACCCTTGTCCCCTCACTGGGGCAATGCCACTGTCACTGTACGGGCTCAGGACTGTCCCCAGGTGTCCCCCACCCTGTCCCTGTCCCTGTCCCCACCCTTGTCCCCTCACCGGGGCGGTGCCGCTGTCGCTGTCCGGGCTCAGGGCGCTGTACGGGGCGATCCTGCGCAGCAGCGCCGGCACCCGCGGCCGCGTGGCCAGCTCCTCCTGCAGGGTGGGGCCGGGCGGGGTCGGGGCGGGGCCAGGAGGGCGGGGCCGGGGCAGGGCGGGGTCAGGGGCAGGGCAGAGAGGGCGGGGCTCAGGGCAGGGGTGGGGCAGGGCTGAGGAGGGCGGTGTCAGGGCAGGGGTGGGGTCCGGTGGGAAGGGCCGAGGAGGGCGGAGCTCAGGGGGTGGGGCAGGGTCTGAGGGCGGGGCTCAGGGCAGGGCTGGGGTGCAGCCAATGACGGTGGGGGCAGGGTGGGGTCAGAACTGAAAGGGGCGGGGCCAATGAGGGTGGGGCTCAGGGGGCAGGATCTTTCTTAAAATGTCAGCAGGCACTTGGGGAGGTCACTGTGGTTGGGCGGGGCCAGGAAGGGGCGTGGATTCACGCAGCTCAGGGGCATGAATGGGGTGGGGCGTGGGGTGGGCGTGGCCTAACCACAATGCCAGGGCACTAATGAGCTTTGGTTAATTAGGGGCTGGGGCTTTAGGGGGTGTGGCCTCGCAATAGAACACTAAGCATGAAGTGGGCGGGGCTAATTTGGGCGGGGCTAATGAAGAGTGGGGCTAATTAAGGGTGGGGATTGCGGGGGACATGGCCTCACCTCAAACAGTGCCAGGGGCCGCTCCCCACCCAGCCCAGGGGGGATGGGAGGGGCGGGGCGAGCCCTGGCCCCGCCCCCTGGGCCCTGCCCCCGCGAGGTGGGCGTGGTCTCGGTGGGGGAGGGGCTGGAGTCGGAGAGGGGGGGCCGGGAGCTGGAGGGGGAGGGGGGCTCAGGGCTGCTGTCCGAGGGCTCTGCCCCCCGCGCCGGCCACGCCCCCGGCACCGCCATGACGTCACCGGAGCAGCGATGATGTCACCGGAGATGCAATGACGTCACCATCACGGCATCTGTGGGAGGAAATCCGCGGGTTCAGAGGGAAAAGAGAAATTTTCCATGGAAAATCCACATTTGGAGGGCATGGAAAAATGGTTTTTGGGGGAAAATGAACAATTTTCAAGTGAAAAATCCATGATTTTGGAGAGAAAATCCTCATTATTGGAGGGAGAAATGCTGGGATTGGAGGGGAAATCCACTTTTTTGGAGGAAAAGACACCTTGTTAGAGGGAAATCAGGAATTTTTGGAGGGGAAATCCACATTTTGAGAGGGAAACCCCAGATTTTTAATAAGAAAATTGTCATTTTTGGAGGGAAAAAGCATTCCAGACAAAAAAACCAACCCCAGCAATTAAGAGGAAATACCCACATTTTAGACAAAACTCTACAATTTTTGAGGGATATTTGACTTTTGTAGGGGGAAGATCCAGTTCTTTGGAGGGGAAAATTGATGTTTTTAGAGGAAAAATCAAAACTATTAGAAGAAAGATCCCTATATTTTTGGAAAATCAGTCTTTTTGCAGGGAAAATGGGAATTTTGGAGGGAAAATAGAAATTTTTGGCCAAGCTGAAAAGTGTTTGGTGATGGCACCAAAGAGTAATTTCAGAGTAATTTCAGAGTAATTTCAGAGAGAATCTGATAATTTTACAGGATATAGACAATTTTGGCAGGAAAATGGGACATTTCATGGGAGACATGGGAATTTTGGGGGGAAATCCAACCATTTTGGGGGTAAATCACCAGTTTCGGGAGAAAATGGTCATTTTTCCTTTGGAAAAGGTATTTTTGTGAGAGAAAATTATTTTGGAGAGGGAAATATTCATAATTTTTTGCAGGAATACAAAGAGGTTTGGGGTGGAATCAGAAATTTCCAGGGGAAAGGAGCTGTTTTGGGGCAAAATAGGCATTTTAGGGAAACAATTTGGGGCAAAGTTGTGTTGTTTTGAGGGAAATATAAAAATACATCAAAATTTAAAGAACATATAATTGTATACAGAGGAAAAACATAAAGAGCAGATCTTTGTGAGGATGAAGAAATTTGGAGAAGGAAAAATTCCAATTTATGGCAAAAACTCAGGGGACTTGGAGTGGCAAAAGTCCCATTTTGGGGGAGGGCTGACTGGTTTGGGGCAGAAATCTTTATTTTGGGGGCCAAATTAATCATTCTGTGGTTTTTTGAAGGGAAAAAATGCATTGAGGGGCCAGAAATTGCAAATTCTGGAGGAGGGCAATGAATTCTGGAGAAAACACTCAGCTAGATAGAAAAAATGGGGAATTTTGAGGGAGAAATGGGAAATTTTGAGGAAAACTGGGCAATTTTGGGGTTAAATGGGCATTTTTGGGGGAAATGGCCACACTAAAATCCCCATTTGGAGCCCCCCCACTTTTTGGGGGCCAAACTCCTCATTTTCAGGGTCAAAATCCCCTTTATGAGACAAATCTCATCATTTTGGAACCAACCCCCCACTTTTTGAGGCAAATCAGCCCCTTTTGGGGACCAAATTCCCCCTTTTGGAGGCCAAACCCCACCTTTTATAAACAAATTCCTCTTTTTTTGCCGTCAAACCCCCCTTTTTGGGTTAAACTCCTCCACTTTTAAGGCCACCCCTCCTTTATGGCCCAAATTCCCACTATTTGGAACCAAATCCCCATTTTTAAAGACAAACTCCCCCTTTTTCGGGCCAAATTCCCTCTTTTTGAGGCCAAATTTCCTCTTTTTGGGGCCAAATTCCCCATTTCTGGAACAAACTCCCCATATTTGGTGTCAACCCCACCTTTCTGGATCCGAACTCCTCTTTTTGGGTTCAAATTCCCCCTTTTTGGAACCAAACTCCCCCTTCGGTCACAACCCTTCTACTTTCCGGGGCCAACTCCCCACTTTTTTTGGGCCAAATTCCCCCTTTTTGGGCCAAATTCCCCCCTTTTTAGGACCAACCCCCCACTTTTTACAGCGACCCCGCCTTTTTGAGGGGCCCAAATTCACTTTTCCAGGTGCCATCCCCACCCCCTTTTCTCCCTTCCTCCCTCGGCCCCTCCATCCCGCCCCATTTTGGTTTAAAAGCACCCAGTTTTGGGTTAAAATCCCCCAATTTTGGGGCTCTCCCCACCCCGCCCCGATCCCGCCGGTACCTGAGTGGGGTTGCGGGGGAGGGGCCGGCGGGCGCTGCCCTGGCCACGCCCCCCACGCGCGCTGCCGCAGGGGGCGGGGCGACGCAGGGGCGTGGCCAATGAGGGGGCGCAGTTTCGTTGAAGGGGCGTGACCTTAAAGGCTCTGGGGCGTGTCAGGGGCGTGGTTCAGTGGGCAAAGGGGCGTGGCTTGGGCAAGGGGCTTTGAGGCACACACCCCCCTTCCCCTCCGGTACCCCCCCAAACCCAGGGGTGGGACCACCCAGATCCCCCCGGATTTTAAGGAACAATCAAAAATATTTCAGGGAAAAATCCATGCTTTTGGTGGGAAATCGATGTTTCTGCAGGGAAAATGTGAATTTTGGGGCTGAGACCCTCCAGATTTAGGGGAAAAAATCATAAATTTTAAAGTGAAAATCAGTATTCTTTGTGGAAAATCAATATTTTTACAGGGAGAATGGGAATTTGGGGGAAAACAAAGGTTTTTGGCGAAGCTGAAAAGTGTTTGGGGGGGAAAGAGCAATTTCAGAGAGAATCCGATCATTTTACGGGACCATAGATAATATTAGAGATAATTACAGAAAAAGTTATAAAATAATTTATAATTTTTATACACCGTATAATAATGTATGATTTTATACACCGTAAATAAAATTATAGAGAATTTTTTGGGGGATTAAAAATGGGACATTTTATGGGAGACATGGGAATTTTGGGGGAAAATCCAACCATTTCGGGGGTGAGACTTTGCTATTTTGGGGGTGAATCACGGGTTTGAGGAGGCTCAAATCAGAACTAGGACTACCCAGGACCCACCAACAGAGGCCCTGAGACCACCCAGGACCCCAAAAATTGGTACTAGAAACCTCAAGCTCCCCCAAATATGATCTGGGACCCCCCCAGATCCACCAAAAGAAGTGTTGGGATACCCCAGACCTCCCAAAATAGATGCTGGGACTCCTCAAAAGAGGAGCTGGGACCCCCCAAACCTCCCTCAAATGGTGCTGAGACTCCCCAGCCCCACCAAAAAAGGAGCTGAAACCTCTCAGGACCCCTAAAATCAGTGTTTGGAACACCCACTCCCCCAAAACAGGAGCTGTGATCCTCCAGACCCCCCAAAACATGAGCTGGGACCTCCAAACAGGTCAAAACAGTTTTAATTCCCCAGTTTTGGGGTGGAAGTACAGATTTCAGAAACTATATTATTTCAGTCATTACAAAAAACCAACAAACTTGGTTTTCCTTCTGTTCTCATTATGTTTATGGGGTTTTGATTTTTTTTCTCTGTTCTCATTAATTTTTAATTTAATAGACAAAATCAGGTGGAATCGGTGGAGGGTTTAAGGGAGCCCTGCAGAGGTGGGGGAGAGAAATGGACCCTGGGGGGCTTGGGGACAGCTTTCTTTTCTTTTCTTTTCTTTTCTTTTCTTTTCTTTTCTTTTCTTTTCTTTTCTTTTCTTTTCTTTTCTTTTCTTTTCTTTTCTTTTCTTTTCTTTTCTTTTCTTTTCTTTTCTTTTCTTTTCTTTTCTTTTTTCTTTTCTTTTCTTTTCTTTTCTTTTCTTTTCTTTTCTCTTCTCTTTTCTTTTCTTTTCTTTTCTTTTCTCTTCTTTTCTTTTCTTTTCTTTTCTTTTCTTTTCTTTTCTCTTTTCTTTTCTTTTCTTTTCTCTTTTCTTTTCTCTTTTCTTTTCTCTTTTCTTTTCTCTTTTCTTTTCTTTTCTTTTCTTTTCTTTTCTTTTCTTTTCTTTTCTTTTCTTTTCTTTTCTTTTCTTTTCTTTTCTTTTCTTTTCTTTTCTTTTCTTTTCTTTTCTTTTCTTTTCTTTTCTTTTCTTTTCTTTTTTCTTTTCTTTTCTGCCCTTCCCCTTCCCCTTCCCCTTCCCCTTCCCCTTCCCCTTCCCCTTCCCCTTCCCCTTCCCCTTCCCCTTCCCCTTCCCCTTCCCTTCGTGTCCATGAGGGGAAACTGAGGGAAAGCAGAACCCTGAGGGTAATGGGGGTGAAATGACCCCATGAGGGTGAGGGGGGACAAACACAGAATTAACGGGGTCAGAAAAAACCTTTGAGGTCATGGGGTCCAATGCGTGGTGGCCATGAGGGGTTGGTGAAGGAAAAATGGCACCTGAGGGGTTTTAGGGGCAGTTCAGGGGGGAACAGTGTCTCTGTGAGGGGAAAATGGGGGGAAATGGAGCCTCTGAGGGTGGTGGGGGTGGAAATGGAGCTCAAGAGAGTGATGAAGCAAAGAAATGGAATTCCTGAGGGTGAAATGGTGTCTGTGAGGTAATAAAGGATGAATGGAACCCATGAGGGGGTGAAATGGAGCCTGTGAGGTGACAAGGGACAAAGAGAGCCCATGGGGGTGAGGAGGGGAAAAATGGAGGCCCTGAGGGTGATAGGGGTGAAATGGCGCCTGTGGGGTTTGAGGGGCAGCTTAGGGAGAAAATGGTGTCTGTGAGCGGAAAATGGGGGAAATAGGGGAAAATCGGGGTAAATAGACCCCTTGAGGGCGAAGAGGGAAAATGGAGCCCAGGAGAGTGATGAGGGTGGGGAAAATGGGGGAAAATGGAGCCCATGAGGATGATTAGGGGGGAAACGGAGGCCCTGAGGGTGATGAAACAAAGAAATGGAGTTCCTGAGGGTGATGAGGGTGAAATGGCACCTGTGAGGTAACAAAGAATGAATGGAGCCCCTGAGAGGGTGAAATGGTGCCTGTGAGGTGACAAGGGACAAACGGAGCCCCTGAGGGGTCGTTGAAGGCAAAATGGTGCCTGAGGGGTTTGAGGGCAGTTCAGGGGGGAGATGGCATCTGTGAGGGGAAAATGGGGAAAATGGAGCCTGTGAGGGGAAAATGGGGGAAAATGGAGCCTGGGAGGGCGGTGAGGGGGAAATGGAGCCTGGGGGGTTTGAGGGGAAGCTTAGGGAGAAAGTGGCGTCTGTGAGGGAAAATGGGGGAGAATGGGGGAAAATGGAGCCCTTGATGGGAAAATAGGGGAAAATGGAGCCCATGAGGGTGATGAGGGTGGAAATGGAGCCGAAGAGGGTGATGAAGCAAAGAAGTGGAGTTCCTGAGGGTGATGAAGGTGAAATGGCGCCTGTGAGGTGACAGGGGGCAAACTGAGCCTGTGAGGGGTTCATGGTGAAGGCAAAATGGTGCCTGAGGGGTTTTAGGGGCAGTTCGGGATTTTTTCCACTGGATTCCCAGAGGAAGACCGGACCCATCTTGCCACCACTGGACTTCCTACAGGATCATCTCTACTCCACAGAACCACATCTGTTACTCCAGGAGGATTTATTTGGATTGCTTCCACACCAATAGGGTGTCAGGTCATTGTCTGACCCTGTCAGGCTTTTCTACAATTTTCTGTTTGCTTGCTTGCTTGGTTTTTTGTACTACTGCATTTGCATTTTTTAACATTCCCAGTAAAGAACTGTTACTCCTATTCCCATGTCTTTGCCTGAAAGCCCCTAATTATAATAAATAATTGTAATGAATTATAATAAAAATAAAAATAAAAAAAGAATGAAATAATAAAAATAAAATAATAAAAAAATAACACATAAATTATAATAATTTGGAGGGAGGGAGGTTTACATTCCCCATCCCAAGGGAAGCTCCGGCTTTCCCTGGCAGACACACATCTTTCCAAAGCAGGACACATCTCCCCACGATTTAAAGGATAATTTACATGTAGAGTTCATTTCTGTGGCTCAGTGAGAAGCCCAGCCCAACGAGGCCGCTCCTCCTCCTCCCCTGTCCCACCAGGGCTTTCACCCTGTCTCTCTCACTGCAGGACACGAAAGACAAAGAACTCCAAAATATTTCAGAAGAGCATAAAAAGTTTTATTGCCCAATTCTTACTACTTTTTATAAGGCGTTATACTACAGAATTAACGTGATTGGTGAATAGGGGCAACCCCTGTCTGATCCCATTGGTTAAACCAGAGAAACAGCAAAACTCCACCTGCGGAAGATGGTTTTGAGAAAGAATTGTTGTTTTTACAAGATGGTTTTGGGAAAGAATTGTTTTTACAAGACGGTTTAGAGAAAGAATTGTTGTTTTCCAAGATTGTTTTGAGAAAGAATGATTGCTTTCCAAGGTTGTTTTGAGAAGGAATTGTTGTTTTCCAAGGTTGTTTTGAAAAAGAATTTTATTTTATTTTATTTTATTTTATTTTATTATTTTTATTTTCATTCTCATTCTCATTTTCATTTTCATTTTTAGCCAAGATTGTTCTGAGAAAGAATTGCTGTTTTTACAAGATGGTTTTGAGAAGGAATTGTTGTTTTTACAAGATGGTTTTGAGAAAGAATAATTGTTTTCCAAGGTTGTTTTGAGAAAGAATAATTGTTTTCCGAGGTTGTTTTGAGAAGTAATAATTGTTTTTACAAGTTGTTTTGGGGAAAGAATGATTGTTTTCCAAGGCTGTTTTGAGAAGGAATCCTTGCTGAGGAGTTTTCCCTTGGGAAAGGTTAAAAATTCCCTCAGGCTCAGGAAAGTCCAGCCTGCCTCTCCCCACCTCACCCTCGAGCTGGGGTTTCTGTGCTCTCCCCCTGCCCCTCTCTCCTCCCTCTCAGGGAAGGGTTAAGCCTTGAGAGCCTCGTTTTGTCAGGAAATGGTTAATCGGCCCTTTTGAGGCTGATTTCTCTCAATTTTGGGGAACTCTCCCCATTTTTGGGCTGATTTATCTCAGTTTTGGGGGGTCTTTCTTCTTTTTGGGGCTGATTTCTCATTTTGGGGGACCTTTCCCTCCTTTTCTGCCCATTTTTGGGCAGATTTCTCTTAATTTTTGGGGTCTTTGGCCCTTTTTTTGGCTGATCTATTTCTATTTTTGGGGTCCTTTCCCCTTTTTGGGCTGATTTCTCTCATTTTTGGGGACCTTCCCCTCTTTTTCTGCCCTTGTTGTGCTGATTTCTTTCAATTTTTGAGATTACCCCCCTTTTTTGGACTGATCTCACAATTTTCAGAGTCTTTCCTTTTTTTTTGAGCTAATTTCTTCCCTATCTTTTCTTTTTTCTTTTTCTTTTTCTTTTTTTTCTTTTTCTTTTTCTTTTTCTTTTTCTTTTTCTTTTTCTTTTTCTTTTCTCCTTTCCTTTCCTTTCCTTTCCTTTCCTTTCCTTTCCTTTCCTTTCCTTTCCTTTCCTTTCCTTTCCTTTCCTTTCCTTTCCTTTCCTTTCCTTTCCTTTCCTTTCCTTTCCTTTCCTTTCCTTTCCTTTCCTTTCCTTTCCTTTCCTTTCCTTTCCTTTCCTTTCCTTTCCTTTCCTTTCCTTTCCTTTCCTTTCCTTTCCTTTCCTTTCCTTTCCTTTCCTTTCCTTTCCTTTCCTTTCCTTTCCTTTCCTTTCCTTTCCTTTCCTTTCCTTTCCTTTCCTTTCCTTTCCCTCTCCCTTTCCCTCTCCCTTTCCCTCTCCCTCTCCCTCTCCCTTTCCCTTTCCCTTTCCCTTTCCCTTTCCCTTTCCCTTTCCCTTTCCCTTTCCCTTTCCCTTTCCCTTTCCCTTTCCCTCTCCCTCTCCCTCTCCCTCTCCCTTTCCCTCTCCCTTTCCCTTTCCCTTTCCCTTTCCCTTTCCCTTTCCCTTTCCCTTTTCTTTTAAAATTTTATCTTGTTTTATTTTATTATTTTTATTTTATTTTATTATTTTCGTTTTCATTTTCTCTATCTCTGTGTCACCAGGGACTCTCAGTATTCCAACATTCCACAGGAACACCGGGGGGATTTTGGGGTAAAAATCTCCTTTATTGGTGATTGACACAGCGCGGGGGAGGGTAGCCCTCCCCGTTTGTCCCCTCCCTGTGTCCCCACCCCGGCCCAGGCGTGTCCCCTGGTGCCAGCACCGCCCCCAATCCTCGTGTGACCCCCCACAGTGTGACACGAGTCACCCGTGTGACCCCCAGTGTGACACAAGCGCCTCGAGTGTCCCCAAGGACCCTCGTGTGTCCCTTGTGTGTCCTCGTGTCACTGAGTGTCACCTCGTGTGATCCCGCGGGTGGCGGCAGGGACACAGCACACACGCCATGGCCCCGTGTGACCCTGTGTCACCCCATGTCACTGTGTGTCACCATGTGTCACCACGGGGGTGGTGACAGGGTCACAGGACACGTGCCAAAGCCCTGTATCACCCTGTGTCACCGAGTGTCACCGCGGGGGTGGTGACAGGGTCACAGGACACGTGCCATAGCCCTGTATCACCCTGTGTCACCGAGTGTCACCGCGGGGGTGGTGGCAGCAGGGACACAGCATGCGCACCATGGCCCTGTGTCACCCAGTGTAACCGTGTGTCACTGCAAGGGTGGCGGCAGGGACACAGGACATGCACCATGGCCCCGCGTCACGGTGTATCACCCCATGTCACCCTCTGGCACCCCGCGTCACCGTGTGTCACCACGGGGGTGGCGGCAGGGACACAGGACACGTGCCATGGCCCGGGCCAGGCTGGTGCTGAAGGCGGCCGAGATCCAGGGGTTGGTGCAGCTGGTCAGGCTGGCCAGGAGCATCAGGATGGTGAAGGCCGGCCCTGGGGACACAGGGATATCTGGGGTGACACCCGGGAACACCCTGTGACACCCCGGGGCTTTGGCAGGGGGACATTTGGTGACAGCCACGGTGGGGGGAAATACCTGGGCCACCCTCCCCTGTGCCAGTGTCCCCATGGCCCTGTCTCCCCCATGGCCCTGTGACCTCCCCTGTCCCAGTGTCCCCATGGCTCTGTCACCCCCATGGCCCTGTCCCCATGTCACCCAGAACTCCAACCCCACACCTGTGTCCCCATTGCTGTGTCCCCATCACCATGTCCCCGTCACCTTGTCTCTGTCCCCACCCCCCGCATCCCCATGTCCTCCATCCCTATGTCACCACACCTGTGTCCCCTGTCCCTGTGGCCCTGTCCTTGTGTCCTCCATCCCTCTGTCCTCACCCCCACACACCCTCCATGTCCCCACCGCTGTCCCCATGTCCCCCATCCCCATGTCCCTGTGTCCCCGTGACCCTGTGTGTCCCCATGTCCCTGTGACCCCATCCTCATGTCCTCCATTCCACTGCCCCCGTGTCCCCCATCCCTGTGTCCCCATGTCCTCACATGCCCCCCATGTCCCCATGTCCCTGTGACTCCTGTCCCTGTGTGCCCTGTCCCAGTGACCCTGTCCTCATGTCCTCCATCCCTCTGTCCCCAATATCCCCATGTCCCCAGTCCTGTCCCCTGTGTCCCTGTCACTCCACCCTCATGTCCCTCACCTCTCAAGTCCCCACATGCCCTCTGTGTCCTCACCACTGTCCCCATGTCCCCTGTCCCTGTGACCCCACCCTTATGTCCCCACATGCCCCCCATGTCCCCACTGGTGTCCCCATATCCCGTGTGTCCCCCTGTCCCCTCTCACCTTCCTGGGGCACTCCGGGGTCCCACACCGCCCACAGCTGGGCGCAGAAGAAGGGGCTCCAGCACAGCACCAACATGCCCAGCCCCCCATGTCCCCAGTATCCCCGTGTCCCCTATCCTGTCTGTGTCCCCACCAGTGTCCCCATGTCCCCCTGCCCCCTCTCACCTTCCCGCGGCGCTCCGGGGTCCCACACCGCCCACAGCTGGGCGCAGAAGAAGGGGCTCCAGCACAGCACGAACACGCCCAGCACCACCACGGCCATGCGGTGACTCTTGGCCCGCGCCCGTCCCAGCCCGCGGGGACCCCCGGGGACCCCCGGAGTCCCCCGGAGCGCCCTGGTGACGGCCACTTGCAGCGCGGCCAGCAGCACGGCCGGGGCCACCAGCACGGCCAGCGCCACCCAGGTGACATAGGCGCGGGCGCCCCACGGCTGCGCGAAGGTGGCCCAGCAGTCGCGCTCGCCCGGGGCCACCTCGCGCTGCCCGAAGATGCCGACCTGGGGCAGCCCGAAGAGCAGCGACAGAGCCCAGGCCGTGGCCAGCGCGTCCCAGCGCCGGCGGAACCGCGACAGAGCCGAGCGGAACCGGGACAGGACCGAGCGGGACCGGGACAGAACCGAGTGGAAAAGGGGTAGAACCGAGCGGGACCGGGACTGAACCGACTGAGCCCCAGTGAGAGCCGGGCGGGACCGGGTCAGAACCAAGCGGGACCGGGACAGGACCGAACGAGACCGCGATAGAACCGAGCGGGACAGAGCCGAGAGAGCTCGGGCCAGCCCGGAGCGAGTCCCGGTCAGAGCCGAGCGAGCCCAGCCCGCGGCCACCCGGCACCAGCCCCTGGTGGCCCCATAGCCTGCCGTGGTGGCCCCAGATCCCGCTACGGTGGCCCCAGACCTCCCCGTAGTGGCTTGGGACACTCTTGTGGTGGCCCCTGACCCCTCCATGGTGGCCTCAGATCCCCCCGTGGTGGCCTCAGCCCCATCTGTGGTGGCCCCAGGCCCCCCCATGACAGCCCCAGACCCCCCCATGGTGGCCCCAGCCCCACTCATGGTGGCTTGTGACAAGGACCTTGTGGGCATCAGGGGTGACAAGAAGGGTGATGGGGACATTGGGGACACACGGAGGGACAACGGGGTGCCATTGGGGCTTGGTGGCACTGGGGACACATGGTGGGACACTGGGGTGCCATTGGGATTTGGGGACACATGGAGGGACCTCGGTGTGCCATTGGGGCTTGGTGGCACTGGGGACACACGGAGGGACATTGGGGTGCCATTGGGACTTGAGGACACATGGAGGGACATCGGGGTGCCACTGGGGCTTGGTGGCACTGGGGTGACATGGGGGGTTGGGGACACTGGGGTGACACAGGTGTCTGGGGAGCACAGAGGGGAGGTGGCAGTGACGCTGTCCCCGCTGTCCCCGCAGTGTCCCCAGGCAGGTTCCCACGTGCCATCCCAGGTGTCCCTGCGTCCCTGTGCCCCGTCCCTGCTGCTGTCCCTGTGTCCCCACCCCCAGCACCCGGAGTGTCCCCCTGTGCCACTCTGAGTGTCCCCAGCGTCCCCACGCCCCCACCCCCAGCACCCGGAGTGTCCCCGTGTCCCTCCTGGGGTGTCCCCAGTGTCCCCATGTCCCCGCACCCCATTCCCAGTGTCCCCAGTGCCCCCACGCCGCCACCCCCAGCACCCGGAGTGTCCCCGCGTCCCAGTGTCCCCGTGTCCCCCAGTTTGTCCCCGTGTCCCACCCCGGGTGTCCCTGGTGTCCTCATGTCCCTGCATCCCGCTTCCAGTCTCCCCGTGTCCCCCCGGTTGTCCCCGTGTCCCTCCCTGGGTGTCCCCAGTGTCCTCATGTCCCCATATCCTACCCCCAGTGTCCCCATGTCCCCCAGGTTGTCCCCATGTCCCTCCCTGGGTGTCTCCATCTCCCCCAGTTTGTCCCCGTGTCCCTTCCCAGCTGTCCCCGGTGTCCCTGTGTCCCCCTTCCAGTGTGTCCCCAATGTCCCCATGTCTCCCAGTTTGTCCCTGTGTCCTTCCCTGTGTCCCTCCCCGTGTGTCCCCAGTGCCCCCAATGTCCCCAGTTTGTCCCCATGTCCCTCCCCCACTGTCCCTGTGTCTCCCGGTTTGTCCCCGTGCCCCTCCCCGTGTATCCCCAGTGTCCCCGTGTCCCCCACCCCGGGTGTCCTGGGTGTCCCCTGTGTCCCCAGTGCCCCCAATTTGTCCTTGTGTCCCTCCCTGTGTGTCTCCATGTTCCTCAGTTTGTCCCCGTGTCCCTCCCCCTGTGTCCCCAAAGTCCCCATGTCCCCCTTCCCGTGTGTCCCCAGTGCCCCCAGTGCTTCCAGTTTGTCCCTGTGTCCCTCCCCGTGTATCCTCATATCCTCCAATTTGTCCTCGTGCTCCTCTCTGGATGTTCCAGGTGTCCCCATGTCCCCCAGTTTGTCCCCGTGTATCCCCGGTGTCCCCGTCTCGCCCTTGCTGGGTGTCCTGGGTGACCCCGGTGTCCCGGGTGTCTTTTGTGTCCCCAATTTGTCCCCGTGTCCCTCCCTGTGTAACCCCAGTGTCCCCATGCCCGCCACCTCGGGTGTCCCGGGTGTCCCCACGTCCCCCCATTTCTACCCCGCTCCCTCCCCCTCTATCCCCCCCTCCCCTCCCCCACCTCCACCACCCCTTTCCCCTCCCCCTCCCGCTGTCCCCGGCTGTCCCCAGCGGGCGGCAGATGGCCCGGTGGCGGTCCCAGGCCATGGCCACGGCCACGTAGGCCGAGGCGAACATGGCCACCCCCTGCAGGTACTTTGTGAGGCGGCAGAGAGGGTCCGGGCCGCGGAACCGGTCCGTGAGGTCCCAGAGCAGCTGCGGCAGCACCTGCCCCGCCGCCGCCGCCAGGTCCGCCAGGCTCAGGTGCCGCAGGTACCGGCGCAGCGGCCGCGCCGGGCGGGCCGGGGGCTGCCCGGGACCCCGGGGGGGCCCGCGGGGGGGGCGCAGCGCCAGCAGCACTAGGAGGTTGCCGGTGACAGCCAGGGACAGCAGCAGCGACAGCACGGCCACCTCGGCCATGGCCAGCGCGGCGTCCCGCGGAGGGGCCGGGCCGGGAGAGGGGGAGGGCTGGGGAGAGAGGGGGGCGGTTAGGGGGGAAATGGGGCTGGGGGCGGCTGGGGGGAATGGGGAAATGGGGAAATGGGGCTGGGGGCGGCTGGAGGGGAATGGGGATGTGGGGGGAAATGGGGGAATGGGGAAATGGGGGGAAATGGGGGAATGGGGTTAATAGGGGAAATGGGGGAATTGGGGAAATGGGGCTGGGGGCGGCTGGAGGGGAATGGGGATGTGGGGGGAAATGCGGCTGGGGGCGGCTGGGGGGGGAAATGGGGGAGATGGGGGAAATGGGGGAAATGGGGGAAATGGGGAAATGGGGAAATGGGGGAAATGGGGAAAAGGGGCTGGGGGGGGCTGGAGGGGAAATGGGGGAATGGGGGAGATGGGTTTAATAGGGGAAATGGGAGAGATGGGGGAAATGGGGCTGGGGGAAATGGGGGCGGTGGGGAGAGGGGGGCTGTGGGGTTAATGGGGGAAGTGGGGGAAATGGGGCTGGGGGAGAGAGGGGATATGGGGTTAATGGGGGAAATGGGGGAATGGGGAAATGGGGATGGGGTAGGGGGGATATGGGATAAATGGGCCTGGGGGCGTCTGTGGGGGAAATGGTGTGGAAATGGGGGGGACTGGAGGGAATGGGATCCTAGGGGGGGAAATGGGGTCTGCAAGGGGGTAAATGGGGGCTGGGGGGTAAATGGGGGCTGGGGGAAGAGGGGGGATGTTGGGTTAATGGGAGGAATGGGGGAAAATAGGGGAAATGGGGTCTGGGGGGGAAATGGGGTTAACGGGGGAATGGGGCTGGGGGAGAGGGGAGATAGGGTTAGTGGGGGATAGGGAAATGGGGGAAATGGGGGAGAAATGGGGAAATGGGGCTGGGGGAAAAGGGGGCTGTGGGGAGAGGGGGGCTGTCGGGTTAATGGGGGAAATGGGGAAATGGGGTTAACAGGGGAATGGGGCTGGGAAGAGAGGGGAGATGGGGTTAGTGGGGGAAATGAGGGAAATGGGAAAATAGGAGAGTGGGGGAATGGGGGAAGTGGGGGGGAAATGGGGCTGGGGGTGTGTGAGGAGGAAATGGGGCTGGAGGATATGGGAGAAATGGGGGAAAAGGAGGGGAATGGGGCTGGGAGGAGAGGGGGAGGTGGGGTTAGTGGGGGATGAGGGAAATGGGGGAATGGGGGGAGGGGGGGATGTGGGGTTAATGGGGGAATGGGGGCTGGTGGGGAAATGGGGCTGGGGTCATGGGGAGTCACAGGGGGGAAATGGGGTGGGGGGTCACAGGTTATGTATGGGGGCGGTTACAGGGGGAAATGGGGCTGGGGGGGTCACGGGGGGTTAACTGGGGTCTGGGGGTAATGGAGGGTGTATGGGGGCACCCGGGGGGTCTGGGGGGGTCATGGATGGAGTCAGGGGGTTTAGGGGTGCCGGGGGTGCAGGGGGGGATTAAGGGGGGCTGGGGGGACACGGGGGTCCCTGGGGGGTCATGGGGAGGGGGTGGGGGGGGATTGTGCCAGGACTGGGACCCCCCTCGCCTCCCCTCCCCCCGGTACCTCCATGGCAGTTTCGGGGTCCCTCAGGCTGCGGGAGGGGCGCGGGGGGGGGGGGGGGTCTCTCCCAGGACACCTCGGTCCCCCCTGGGCACCAGTTCGGCCGGCACTGGTGGCACTGGTGGCACTGGGAAAGGCCCGGGCGGGACTGGGAGGACTGGGACCCCCCCAGGGGTGACGTCATCGCGGCTGGGGGGGTCCCCCCCACCTATGGGTGCTGGGGGAGGGGGGGGCAAAAAATTTCCATCCTCATTCCCCAAAATCTTGATAAGGGGCAGGAAAAGCGGCCGGGCTGCCCCTCCCCCACCCCCCCGGGACACGGGCGGGGGGAGGGGCGACCCCCCAGGGACCCCCCCGGGGCTCCATCCCATAATGGTCGATGGTCTGGAACTGGGAGCACTGGGAGGGAGGCAGGAGGGGCCGGGGGGGGGGGCGGTAGGAGCCCCGGGGGGGAGGGGCAGGGATTGGAAAGGAAAAAATGGGGGGGAAGCGGAATTTGGGGAGCCCCCTCAGGCCTGGGTCCCAGAAACGGGCTGGAACTGGGAGCACTGGGAGTTACTGGGAGCTACTGGGGGTTACTGGGAGCACTGGGAGTTACTGGGAGTTACTGGGAGTTACTGGGAGTTACTGGGAGTTACTGGGAGGGGCACCCAGGAATTTGGGGGGAGATTTTAGGAAGCAATGGGGGGAGTGGGAAATTGGGGATCCCCCAAATTAAAGAGACAGGAACGCCACCACTCACATACTGGTTTATTGCCATTTGTACTGGGAGCACTGGGAGTTACTGGGAGTTACTGGGAGCACTGGCAGGGGGTGACCCAGGAGGATTTTTTTGGAGAGGGGGCTCTGGGAAGGATTGGGAGGAGGCGCCCCCTCAAATAAAGACTGACACAGTTCCCATCGTGGCTGGAACTGGGAGCACTGGGAGTTACTGGGAGCACTGGGGGGGTGGGGAATTGAGGATCCCCCCCAAAAATAGAAAGACAGAAACACCCTCAGTCTCATACTGGTTTATTGCCATTTGTACTGGGAGCACTGGGAGGAGCATTGGGGGTTACTGGGAGCAGTGGGGGTTACTGGGAGCAGTGGGAGTTACTGGGAGCACTGGGTAGGGGGGGTGGGAAATTGAAGACCCCCC
>CAJVGK010000070.1:40605-72652 GCA_910950805.1 Acrocephalus scirpaceus scirpaceus
CCGGGGTGACCCCAAAAACCTCGGGGGGACTCCATAATCCCCGGGGGGACTCCAAAATCCCCGGGGGGACCCCAAAACCTCCGGGGGGACGCTGAGGGGGGACTTGGGGTGTCCAGGACCTCCCACCCCAATATCGGGGGGACCCCTGAAGGGGGGAGGAGGCGTTTGGACGTCCAAGGAGTTGAAAAAGGGAGAATTTTGGCGGGAGGGGGTGGTATTGGAAATTAAAGCCTTGGGGAAGGGGATCCTGGGGGGATTTTAGCAAAGAAGAGTTCAGGGGAAGGGGGATTTGGGGAAGGGGATTTGGGGCTGGGGGGACTGAAGGAGGAAGATTTGGGGCCAGGGAGATTTGAGGGGTTTGGTGGGATCTCGGAGGTTTGGGTGGATTTGAGGGGTTTGGGGGATTTGTGGGGTTTGGGGGGATTAGGGGAAATTTGGGGGGTCTGGGGAAATTCGGGAGGCTTGAGAGAATTTGGGGGGTTGGGTGGGATTTGGGTGATTTGGTGAAATTTGGGGGGTTTGGGGGAATTTGGGGGGTCTGGGGGAAATCGGGGGTTTGAGGGAATTTGAGGGCTCTGGAGGATTTGGGGGGTTTGGGGGAATTTGGGGGTGTTTGGAGGATTTGGGGGTCTGGGGGAATTTGGGAAGGTTGAGGGGATTTGGGGGAGTTGGATGGGATTTGGGGGCTCCGGGGAATTTTGGGGGGTCTGGGGGATCTGGGGGGTCTGGGGGAATTCAGGGGGCGGTTTGAGGGAATTTGCGAGGTTTGGTGGGATTTGGGGGGTTAGGTAGGATTCGTGGGATTTGTGGATTTGGGGGGTTTGAGGGAATTTGTGGGCTCCAGGGGATTTGGGGGGATTTGGGGGATTTTGGGGTCTCCGGGGCTCCATACCGGCCGTCCCCATGCTCGGCTCCATCCCCTCCATCACTGACCAGTCCGGTCCCAGTGGGAGCTGCAGCCTCTGCCCCCAAATCCTGCTCGGGGTGGGGGGACGGGGGGGTCTGGGGGGGTCCTGGACACCCCAACCCCCCCAGAGCCCTCCCAGACCCCAAAACCCCCCTGACTGTCAGGGGGACCCTCCCAAGGGGCCCCCAGCCCTTCTGCCCACCCCTAAAGGGACCCTGGAATAGGGGAGCCCCCCATGGCCCCGAACCAGGACCCCACAAATCAGGGGGGCCCCCAAAGGGCTCCTGCTGTCCTAGACCTTGCCCCAAAGAAGGCAAAATTCGGGGTACACCCAGCCCCCTCCCAACAATGGCCCCGGGACGCCCCAAATCCCCCCAGATCCCACACAGAGCCCCCCAGGACACCCCAAATCCCACACAGAGCCCCTCCAGACACCCCAAATCCCACACAGCGCCCCCCGACACCCCAAATCCCACTCAGAGCCCCCCCAACACATCCCAGATCCCCCTAAATCCCACACAGAGCCCCCTAGGACACTCCAAATCCCACACAGAGCCCCCCAGACACCCCAAATCCCCCCCTCACTACCAGCTGCTGCAGCTCCCCCTCCATCCAGCCCCCCGCATGTCCCAAGCGTCCCCCAACCCCCATTTTTGGGGTCCTCCCCTATCCCAGCTCCCTCCCCCATTTCTGGGGTCCCCCCATGTCCCAGCCCCCCCAATCCCATTTTTGGGGTCCCCTCCTATCCCAGCCCGCCCCGTACCCCATTTTTGGGGTCCCCCCGTTACCAGCTGCTGAAGCTCCGCCTCCAGCCCCGCCCTCCGGCCCCGAGCGCGCCCGCGCCGCCGCGCCTGGAGCAGCGCCCCCTGCTGGGGGAGCCGCCGCCCCGCGCGGCCCTGGGCGGGGCCAGCGTCAGACACGCCCACCCAGGGCCACGCCCACGGAGCCAAACCCTTTAAAGCCCCGCCCACTCAGCCAGATTTCTGCTCGGCGGGCCACGCCCCCCGCGAGCCGCGCCCTTCGCCCACACCCACTCAAACCCCACCCACAGCACAGCCGCACCCCTGAGCCCCGCCCACGTCAAGCCCCGCCCCCCCAGATTCTGCTGTTAGAAGGCTGCGCCCTAGGTGGAGCCGAGGCCACGCCCCATTAGGCCCCGCCCACTCCACACAGACCACGCCCACCTCCCCTGCACGAGCCACAGACCCCGGGTGCTCGGGCGAGGCCGTGCGAACCCCGCCCACCTGAAGCTCCGCCCCCACCCCAGCCACGCCCCTTGACACACAGGGACCCCGCCCCATTCCGGTGGGCGGCACCAGGGCCTCCAGCCACGCCCACCCATCACACCCCGCCCTTGCTGGCCCCGCCCTCCTGCTGGCCCCGCCCCTCTCACCATGGCAGCCGGGGGGGCTCTAGCGGCGCGCGGGGGGGGGCATCGCGGGGGGCCTGGGGGGGACACGGGTTAGGGGGACACGGGTGGGACAGCGCGGGGACAGCGGGGGACGGGCGAGCGGGGCCTGGGGAGGGAAACAAAAGGGGCTGCGGGGGGGAGAACCACGGGCACCGGGTGCTCCATGGGCCCGGCGGGGCTCCATGGGCCGAGGAGGGCACGGGGGGCTCCTGAGGGGCTCCGGGGGTCCTGCAGGGTCCCGGGAGGTGTCTGGGAGGTCCCACGGGGGCTCGGGGGATCTCGGGCGGGGCCCGGAGCCGCCTCGCTCACCTGCAGCCCCGCGCGACGCTGGCGCCGGGCGCGCCGTGATGACGTCAGGGGCAGGCGAGCCGGGAGCGAGGCTAAGGGGCGGGGCCAGACGGGGGGCGTGGTTTAACCGCGACTAGGGCGCGGCACGGCGACTCGTGGGGCGGGGTTAAATGGGGCGGGGTGCGATGAGAGGCGTGGCCCAGCGAGGGCCGCTGCTCTACGGGCCGCCATGTTGCGTGTACTCATGGGGGCCGCCATGGTGACTGTGCTCGTGGGGGCCGCCATGTTGCCTGTACTCATGGGCGCGGCCATGTTGACTGTGCCCATAGGCGCGGCCATGTTGACTGTTCTCACGGGCGCCGCCATCTTGGGCCCAACTATCCGTCGTCCATGGCGGGGGAGCCCCTTTTAACACGGACTTTTGTGGTTCCCCCAAAACCCCCGTCCGCACCCCGCAGGGGCAGCGCGACCCTCCCCGCTCCCACCGCCGTCAGCCCAGCGCGGCCCTGAAGAACGAGGCCTGAGGCGGGCTCCGTTTCGATACCAAACTGTATTGGGCCCCCCCCGTTAGAGCTGCGGGCTGAGCCCGGGGGGGCCGGCGCTGGTAGCGGGGGGAGCGGCGTAGGCGCCGCCGGGGCCCCCCAGGAAGGGCCCGGCGGGGGGGAAGGGCAGGAGGTGCCCGGACAGCACCAGCGGCCCCAGGGCGAAAAGCGCGGCCGGGTCCTCGGGGGGGGGCTGGGGGGGCGCGGGGGGGGGCAGCGGGGGCCCCGCCGAGGTTTCGGGGACCCCCCCGGGCCCGGCGCCCCCCGCCTGGCGCCGCTTCTTGCCCTTGGCCGAGACCTTTCGGTTGCGGGTCTGGATGCCGTCCTTGCGCATCGTCAGCGGCCGGTTCACCTGCGGGGAGGGAGGGAGGGGGGAAATGGGGGTGAGGGGGGTCCCCAAAACCGCCGCGGGAGGGGCCGGGACGCCCACAGAGACACCAACCCCCCCCATCGTCAGTGATGGAGCCCCTGGGGACCCCCGAATTCCCTCCCAGGCCCCCCTGGAGCTGAGAGTCCGGGGGCATTGGGAGGGTTGGGATGTCCTGGGGTGCTTTGGGGCTGGTTTGGGGATATTTTGGGGTGGTTTTGGGGTATTTTAGGGATGTTTTGGGGTCCCTCACCCGGTGCAGTTTGTAGTAGAGCCCGCAGGCGTTGCACCCCGGGTTTAGGGTGTTTTAGGGATATTTTAGGGATGTTCTGGGGTCCCTCACCCGGTGCAGTTTGTAGTAGAGCCCGCAGGCGTTGCACCCCGGGTTTAGGGTGTTTTAGGGATATTTTAGGGATGTTCTGGGGGTCCCTCACCCGGTGCAGTTTGTAGTAGAGCCCGCAGGCGTTGCACCCCGGGTTTAGGGTGTTTTAGGGATATTTTAGGGATGTTCTGGGGCCCCTCACCCGGTGCAGTTTGTAGTAGAGCCCGCAGGCGTTGCACACCGGGTCCCCGCGGGGGCTGCGCCTCCACAGTGTCGTGGTGCTGGTCTGGCAGTTGCTGCACACGGTGCCCGCACGTTTGCTCACCAGCTGCAGGAAAAGGGTCAGGGGAACATTTGGGGTTTGGGGGGAAGAGGAGGAGGTTTGGGGGGGGTTTGGGCTGGATTTGGGGCTTAAGGAGGGGTTTGAGGGGACCAAAAGGGGATTTGCATGTGCCAGAAGGGGCTGGAGGGGTTTTGGGGGGTGTGGGCAGGACTGGGAGGGGGTGTTGGGAGGGATTAGGGGGATTAAAGGAGGATTTGGGGTGTAAAGATGGGTTTGGGGGAATTTGGGGGGGGACTGGAGGTGGATTTGGGGGCAGCTAGAGACAGTTTTGGGGTGTGAGGGGGGATTTGGCAACATTCTGGGGAGAGAAGAGGGGATTTGGAGGGGTTAAAGGGATTTAGGGTGTAAGGAGAGGTTTGGGGAGGGTTGGGGGGACTTGAGGGGGATTTGGGGGTGACCTGAGGGGGATTTGGGGGTGTTAGGAGGGGTCTGGGGGAATTTGGGGTCCCCAGGGTGGATTTTCGGGTCCTGGGGTTGATTTTGGGATCCTGGGCTACATTTTGGGGTCCACAGGGCGGTTTTGGGGTTCCCGGGATACTTT
Source organism: Acrocephalus scirpaceus scirpaceus (assembly GCA_910950805.1). Taxonomy (NCBI): domain Eukaryota; kingdom Metazoa; phylum Chordata; class Aves; order Passeriformes; family Sylviidae; genus Acrocephalus; species Acrocephalus scirpaceus. The sequence goes on from CAJVGK010000070.1 coordinate 45,327, forward strand.
TTGGGTTCCCGGGGCAGATTTTGGAGTTCCTAGTGCACATTTCGGAGTGCCAGTGCAGGTTTGGGGCTCGCAGTGCAGATTTTGGGGTCCCAGGGGTGATTTTGGCATCCCTGTGAAGATTTTGGGGTCCCTGTGCAGATTTTGGGGTCCTGGGGTACATTTTGGGTTTCCCAGAGTAGGTTTTGGATCCCTGGGGAAGACTTTGGGGTTCCCGGGGTACATTTTGGGGTCCTTGTGTAGATTTTGGGCTCCTGGGATACATTTTGGGTTCCCAGAGTACATTTTGGGTTCCCAGTGCAGATTTTGGGGTCCCCAGGCTGGATTTTGGGGTCCTGGGGTACATTTTGGGTTTCCCGGTGCAGACTTTGGGTCCCTTGGGCAGATTTTGAGATCTTGGGGTACATTTCGGGGTTCCCAGGTACATTATGGGGTCCCAGGGTACGTTTTGGGGTCCCGGTGCAGATTTTGGGGTTCCCGGTGCAGATTTTTGGGGTCTCGTTCAGATTTTGGGGTCCCAGTGCAGGTTTCAGGGTCCCCAGGGCAGGTTTTGGGGTCCCAGTGTCGGATTTTGGGGTCCCGGGGTGGTTTGGGGGTCCCGGTAAAGGTTTCAGGGTCCCTGTGCTGGGTTTTGGGGTCCCTGGGGCAGGTTTTGGGGTCCCTGTGCACATTTCGGGGTCCCAGGCTGGGTTTCAGGGTTCCGGTGCCAGTTTTGGGGTCCCCAGGCTGTATTTTGGGGTGCCAGGCTGGGTTTTGGGGTCCCGGTGCCAGTTTCAGGGTCCCTAGGCTGTATTTCAGGGTCCCTGTGAACATTTCGGGGTACCCGGGGGAGGTTTTTGCGTCCCTGTGCTGGTTTCGGGGTCCCGGTGCCAGTTTTGGGGTCCCCGGGGCAGGTTTCAGGGTTCCCGTGCTGGCTTTGGGGTCCCAGGCTGGGTTTTGGGGTCTCTGGGGCCAGTTTCAGGGTCCCTGTGCAGGTTTGAGGGTTCTGGTGCACATTTTGGGGTCCCAGGCTGTGTTTTGAGGTCCCTGTGCACATTACGGGGTCCTGGGCCGGTTTGGGGGTCCATGGGGCAGGGCTCAGTGCAGGTTTTGGGGTCCCCAGGCCGTGTTTCGGGGTCCTTGTTCAGGTTTTGGGGTCCCAGGCCAGTTTGGGAGTCCCCGGGGCAGGGCCCGGTGCAGGTTTTGGGGTCCCCAGGCCGTATTTCAGGGTCCCAGTCCGTATTTGGGGGTCCCAGTCCATATTTGGGGTCCCAGTCCGTATTTGGGGTCCCAGTCCCTATTTCAGGGTCCCAGTCCGTATTTCAGGGTCCCAGTCCATATTTGGGGTCCCAGTCCGTATTTGGGGTCCCAGTCCGTATTTGAGGTCCCAGTCCATATTTCAGGGTCCCAGTCCGTATTTGAGGTCCCAGTCCATATTTGGGGTCCCAGTCCCTATTTCAGGGTCCCAGTCCGTATTTGGGGTCCCAGTCCGTATTTCAGGGTCCCAGTCCATATTTCAGGGTCCCAGTCCATATTTGGGGTCCCAGTCCATATTTGGGGTCCCAGTCCCTATTTCAGGGTCCCAGTCCGTATTTGAGGTCCCAGTCCATATTTGGGGTCCCAGTCCCTATTTCAGGGTCCCAGTCCGTATTTGGGGTCCCAGTCCGTATTTCAGGGTCCCAGTCCATATTTGGGGTCCCAGTCCGTATTTGGGGTCCCCGTCCATATTTCAGGGTCCCAGTCCGTATTTGAGGTCCCAGTCCATATTTGGGGTCCCAGTCCCTATTTCAGGGTCCCAGTCCGTATTTGGGGTCCCAGTCCGTATTTCAGGGTCCCAGTCCATATTTGGGGTCCCCGTCCGTATTTCAGGGTCCCAGTCCGTATTTCAGGGTCCCAGTCCGTATTTGGGGTCCCAGTCCGTATTTCAGGGTCCCAGTCCATATTTGGGGTCCCAGTCCGTATTTGGGGTCCCAGTCCACATTTGGGGTCCCAGTCCGTATTTGGGGTCCCAGTCCGTATTTCAGGGTCCCAGTCCGTATTTGGGGTCCCAGTCCGTATTTCAGGGTCCCAGTCCGTATTTGGGGTCCCAGTCCGTGTTTCAGGGTCCCAGTCCGTATTTCAGGGTCCCAGTCCGTATTTCAGGGTTCCAGTCCGTATTTGGGGTCCCCGTCCATATTTCAGGGTCCCAGTCCGTATTTGGGGTCCCAGTCCACATTTGGGGTCCCAGTCCGTATTTGGGGTCCCTGTCCGTATTTCAGCGTCCCAGTCCGTATTTGGGGTCCCAGTCCATATTTCAGGGTCCCAGTCAATATTTCAGGGTCCCAGTCCATATCTGGGGTCCCTGTCCATATTTCAGGGTCCCAGTCCGTATTTGGGGTCCCAGTCCCTATTTCAGGGTCCCAGTCCGTATTTCAGGGTCCCAGTCCGTATTTCAGGGTCCCAGTCCATATTTGGAGTCCCCGGGCGGGTGTGGGGCTCACCAGGCGTTTCTTGGGGCGGATGAGCGGGCGGTTGTGCCCGTTGAGGCGGTGGTACAGCCCGCAGGCGTTGCACAGGTAGTGCCCGGTGCCGTCCCGGCGCCACAGCGGCGTTGCCGTGGCCCCGCAGTTCACGCACTCCCGCGCCTCTGCCAGTATGGACCAGTACGGACCAGTAAGGACCAGTACGGACTGGTATAAACCGGTACAGACCAGTACGGACCAGTACACACCAGTACAGACCAGTACGGACCAATACACACCAGTACAGACCAGTCAGGACCAGTATGGACCAGTACAAAACATTACAGACCAGTACGGACCAGTATGAACCAGCATGGACCGGTCAGGACCGGTGCGGACCAGTACACACCACTACAGACCAGTATAAACCAGTAAAAACCAGTAAGGACCAGTAAGAACCAGTATGGACCAGTAAAAACCAGCACAAACCAGTACGGACCTGTACAAACCAGCACGGACCAGTACAAACCATTAAGGACCAGTATGGACCAGCACAAACCAGTACAGAACAATAAGGACCAGTATAAACGAGTATGAACCAGTAAGGACTAGCACAGACTAATAAGGACCAGTATAAACCAGTACAGACCAGTAAGGGCCCAGAGAAAGCCCCACAGGGCAGTGCCCACCCCAGTGCCCTGTCCAACACCAACCAGTACAAACCAGTCTGCACCAGTATAAACCAGTATGGGCCAGTATAAACCCCTGGCAATCACCAGGGCAACACCCCCCAAAGTTCAGGTTTTCTGTCCAATATCAACCAGTACAAACCAGTTTAGACCACTAAAAAACAGTTTACAGCAGTAAAAACCAGTATAGACCAGTACAGACCAGTATAAACCCACATGGACCACCACAGCGCACCCCCCAGCATCTGCCCCCAGTTCCTACACTGCCCAGTATCAACCAGTCCAAACCAGTATCAACCAGTCTGAAGCAGTACAGACCAGTACAAACCAGTGCAAACTCCAGTGCCCATCCCTAGCTCTCCCTGTCTGTGCAGTACCAACCACTATAAACCAGTTTGAACCAGTACACACCAGTAAAAACCACTATGGACCAGTAAAACAACTGGGCACCCCAGCAGGCCCCTCCCTGTGCACCCCCCACTCACACACTCTGCCCAGTATCAACCAGTATGGATCACTATGGGATATCCTGCACCAGTATAAGCCAGTATGGACCAGTATAAACCTGCACACACCACTATGGAAGAGCAAGCACCAGTAGAAACCAGTACAGAGCACTATGGAATATCCTGCACCAGTATAAACCAGTATGGACCAGTATAAACCAGTATGAGCTCCAGTATAAACCAGTACAAGGTCCAGGAAGCTTTCCAGTGCATCCCAGCATGAACTAGTGCACGCCAGTAAGCCCTGCCAGTCCCTCCCAGTGCCCCCCAGTGCCCTCCCAGTGCCCTTCCAGTCCCTCCCAGTGCCCCCCAGTGCCCCCCAGTGCCCTCCCAGTGCCCTCCCAGTCCCCCCAGTCCCTCCCAGTCCCCCCCAGCCCCTCCCAATGCCCTCCCAGTCCCCACCCAGTCCCTCCCAGCGCCCCCGAGTCCATCCCAGTGCCCCCCAGTCCCTCCCAGTGCTCCCAGTCTCACCGCAGGGGGGCGGCGGTGGCAGCAGGGGGCCCGGTGGGGGGGGGCTGCGGGGGGGCTGCAGCAGCTCCAGGAACTGGGGGGGCTCCGGGGGGGGAGGGGTCCAGGAGGGCCCCCCGAGGGACCCCCCCTCAGGCCAGGACACCAGCGACAGGCGGCCTGGGGACACGGGGACAGCGTCAGGGGGACACGGGGGGATGGGGGGACATGGGGGCACAGGGGGACACAGGGACAGCGTCAGGGGGACACAGGGGGACGGGGGGACATGGGGGAACATGGGGACATGGGGGAACATGGGGGCACAGGGGGGCACAGGGGGACACGGGGACAGCGTCAGGGGGACACGGGGGGATGGGGGGACATGGGGACACAGGGGGACACAGGGGGACACAGGGGACACAGGGACAGCGTCAGGGGGACACGGGGGGATGGGGGGACATGGGGACACAGGGGACACGGGGACAGCGTCAGAGGGACACGGGGGGATGGGGGGACATGGGGGAACATGGGGACATGGGGGAACATGGGGGCACAGGGGGGCACAGGGGGACACAGGGGGACACAGGGACAGCGTCAGGGGGACACGGGGGGACAGGGGGACATGGGGGGACGGGGGGACACGGGAACAGCGTCAGGGGGGACACGGGGGGACGGGGGGACATGGGGGGACATGGGGACACAGGGGGACACGGGGGGAACATGTAGGGGACACCGGGAGGACATGGGAACAACGATGGGGGGGCCTTGGGGACATTGGGGACAAGGAGGGAGGGGACACCGGGGACAGCCAGGGGGGCATTGGGGACATTGGTGACAAGGGGACATTGGCAATTGGGGCTTGGAGATATTGGGGACAAGGGGGACAAGGGAGGACACGGGGACATTGGGGCATGGGGGACATGGGGGACATTGTGGGGGGACAGTTGTCAGGGGGATGGGGACAGTGGTGGGGGTGGCACATGAGGACATGGGGGGACACGGGGAGATTGGGGCAGGGGGCACAGGGACACGTTTAGGGACACAGGGGACATTAGGAACAAGGAGGACGTGGGGGGCGCAGGGCAGGGGGCTCATGAGGGGACATGGGGGGGTCACGGGGGCTTGGGGAGGCCAAAGGGGGCCCGGGGGTCTGGGACAGGGGGACACTGGGGACGGGGGGACAAAGGGGACACTGGGGACAGGGGGGGACAGGGGGGGTACCTGGGGTGGGGTAGGGGCCCAGCAGCCCCCCTGGCTCCAGCCCCTCAGGTGCCCCCAGCCCCAGGAAGGCTCCGGCCTCGTCGGGGAACGGGGGGGGCCCCTCCGGCCCCCCCAACGCCACGAACTCCATGGGGGGCCAAACCCGGCTGGGGGGGCAGGGGCGCCTGTGGAGAGCCCTGAATCAGCACCCCAAAAACCTCAAACCCTGAGTGACCCCTGAATCAGCACTGCAGAAACCCCAAAATCCTCTGGGACCCCTGAATCAGCACCCCAAAGACCCCAAAATCCTGTGGGACCCCCAAATCAGCACCCCAAAACCTCCAAACCCTCTGTGGGACCTCCGAACCAGCACCCCAAAAACCCAAAAATCCCGTGGGCCCCCCAAATCAGCACCCCAAAATCCCATGGGACCCCTGAACCAGCACCCCAAAGACCCCAAAATCCTGTGGGACCCCCGAATCAGCACCCAAAACCTAAACTCCTGAGTGCCCCCCCAAATCAGCACCCCAAAAACCCCAAAACCTCGTGGTACTCAAAACCCCGTGTGACGCCCAAATCAGCACCCCAAAGACCCCAAAATCCCGTGGGACCCCCGAATCAGCACCCCAAAACCCCAAACCCTCTGTGGGACCCCTGAATCGGCACCCCAAAAACCCAAAAATCCCGTGGGCCCCCCAAATCAGCACCCCAAAATCCCATGGGACCCCTGAACCAGCACCCCAAAGACCCCAAAATCCTGTGGGACCCCCGAATCAGCACCCAAAAACCCCAAAACCCATGTGACCCCCAAATCAGCACCCCAAAAAACAACACCCCAAAGCCTAAACTCCTCAGTGCCCCCCAAACCAGCACCCCAAAACCCCTGTGTGATCCCACAAAACAGCACCCCAAAACACCCAAACCCTCAGTGCTCCCCCAAATCAGCACCCCCAAAACCCCAAACCCCCTACGTGACCCCAAAAAACAGCACCACAAAACCCAAACCCCTCAGTGCCCCCCCAAACCTGCACCCGGATCCCCAGGCCCCACAAACCCTCAAGTTCCCAAAACAGGGGTGGGGGGTCCCCAACCCCTGGGGGTCACAGCCCCCCCCAAATCCTCACCCTGGGTGCCCCCAAACCCCAAAATCCCCAAACTGGGGGGTCCCAAACCCCTGGGTGCCCCTGAAACCCTGGGGACCCTCAAATCCCCCAAACTGGGGGGTCCCAAACCCTTGGTTGCCCCCAGTCCCCAAATCGGGGGGGTCCCAGATCCCTGGGAACTCCAAAACCCCAAAATCCCCAAAATTGGGGATCCCAGACCCAATTTGGGTGCCCCTAAAGCCCAAAATCCCCGAAACTGGGGTGTCCCAAACCCTTGGGTGCCCCCCAAATCAGCACCTGAACCTCTGGAACCCCAAACTGGGGGGAATCCCAGACCTCTGGGTGCCCCAAAATCTCCAAATCGCGGGGGGTCCCAGATCCCTGGGAACTCACATACCCCAAAATCCCCGAAATTGGGAGTCCCAAACCCTTGGGTGCCCCCACAAACTGGCACTTGAATCTCTGGAATCCCAAACTGGGGAGGTCCCAGACCCCTGGGGACCCCCAAATCCCCCAGACTGGGGGGTCCCAAACCCTCGGGTGCCCCCCCAGGTTAGCACCTGAATCTCCGGAACCCCAAATTCGAGGGGGGTCCCACACCCCTGGGGACTCCCAAACCCCCCAAACTGGGGGTCCTGCACCCTCGGGTGCCCCCCAAATCAGCACCTGAACTTCTAGGACCCCAAATTCGGGGGAGGGGTCCCAGACCCCTGGGTGCCCCCAAACCCCCCAAATTGGGGGTCCTGCCCCCCTCAGCCCCCCCCCTGCCCGCCCGACCCCGGGGGGGTCCCTGACCTGCAGCCACCGTGTAGGAGCTCGGACGGACAGACGGACAAGGCGGGGGAGGGGCGGCCCCGCCCTGGGGCTGGGTGGGGGGGGGAGGGGCTCTGGGACCCCACCCCGGCCTGACGCCCCCGCCAACCCCCCCGGGAAGATTTGGGGGGGCTCTGAGTGCGGGGGGGGCTTTGGGGGGGCCACAGCCCACCCGGCCCTATGGGAGCCTGCGGGGTTTGGGGGGGATTTTGGGGAGTTTTTGGGGATTTTGGGGATTTTGGGGTTTGGGGGGGGCGGTAACGGCCCCAGGGCTGCCGGGGGCTGATAAGGCCTTATCAGATTTTGGGGCCCGGGCGGTTGGTTTGGGGGGGCCGGGCGGGGCCAGAGCCCTTTATCAGCCCCGGCCAGAGCGGGGGGACCCCCCCGGGGAGGGCAGGGCCTGCGTAAACAGCGCGCCCCAAAACGGGCACCGGCAGCCCAAAACAGGGACTGAGACCCCAAAATGGGGACTGAGACCCCAAAATGGGCACCGGCACCCCAAAACAGGGACTGAGACCCCAAAACAGGGGCTGAGACCCCAAAATGGGGACTGAGACCCCAAAACGGGGACTGGCACCCCAAAACGGGGACTGAGACCCCAAAACGGGGACTGAGACCCCAAAACGGGCACCGGCACCCCGAAACAGGGACTGAGACCCCAAAACAGGGACTGAGACCCCAAAACGGGGACTGAGACCCCAAAACAGGGACTGAGACCCCAAAACGGGGACTGAGACCTCAAAACGGGGACTGGCACCCTAAAACAGGGACTGAGACCCCAAAACAGGGGCTGAGACCCCAAAACGGGGACTGAGACCCCAAAACCGGGACAGAGACCCCAAAATGGGGGCTGAGACCCCAAATCTAGGGCCTGACACCCCAAAAGTGGGCTGAGACCCCAAAACGGGGGCTGAAACCCCAAATCCAGGGCCTGGCACCCCGAAACGGGGACAGTGACCCCAAAACAGGCACTGGCACCCCAAAACGGGAACCAGCACCCCAAAACGGGCACTGGCACCCCAAAATGGGGCCTGAGACCCCAAAATGGGGACTGAGACTGCAAAATGGGGTCCGGCACCCCAAAACAGGGGCTGAGACCCCAAATCCGGGGCCTGGCAACCCAAATTGGGGGCTGAGACCCCAAAATGGGGACAGGCACCCCAAAATGGGAACCAGCACCCCAAAACAGAGGTTGAGAGCCCAAAACAGGGACTGAGACCCCAAAACGGGCACCAGCACCTCAAAACAGGGACTGAGACCCCAAAATGGGGGCTGAGACCCCAAATCCAGGGCCTGGCACCCTAAATTGAGGACTAGCAGCCCAATTCAGGCCTGACACCCCAATCTGGGGGGTTTGGGGCCAAAATCGGGGTCTGACACCCCAAATTCAGGCCTGACACCCCAAATCCAGGGCCTGACACCCCAAATCTGGGGTTTTCAGCCCAAAATTCAGGACTTTCAGCCCAAAATCAGGGCCTGCCACCCCAAATTCAGCGATTTCGGCCCAAACTTCAGGATCTTTAAGCCTGAAATTTGAGGTTTTCAGCTCGAGATTTGTGATTTTCAGTCTGAAATTAATTTTTTTCCATACCAGAATCAGTGGTTTGAACCACAAATTTGGCAATTTAGGCCTCAAAATACTCAGAGCATTTTGGGAGTCCCAAAATTTGAGGTTTCAAGGAAAAAAATAAGGATTTTCAGCCTAAAATTTGGCAGTTTCGGCCCAAAGTCAGGGTTTTCAGCAGGAAATTTGAGGCTCTAAAGTAAAAATTGGGGGTTTTTGGCCTCAAATTCACTTTTTTCAGCAACAAAATGGGGATTTTGAGCCCCCAAATGGACATTTTTAGGCCTCAATATACCCAAAAATAGCATTTTTGAGGGGAAAAATGGAATTGGGAGCCCCAAGTTTTAAGTTTCAGGGTAAAATTCAAGATTTTTCAACCCAAAATTTGAGATCTTCGGACGAAAGTTCAGGACTTTCAGGCTAAAATTTGAGGTTTCAGGGTAAAATTCAGCATTTTCAACCAGAGTTTGGGATTTTCAGCCCGAAATTCACCTTTTTGGCATCAAAACAGGGGTTTTTCAGTCCTCAATTAATTTTTATGGCAACAAAACGGGAATTTCAGCCTCAAATTTGACATTCATAGGCCTCAAAATTGGGGTTTTCAAGAAGAAATGGAGGTGAGAACCCCAAAATTGGGTGGTTTAACCCCAAAATCAGGCAGTTTAACCTAAAATTGCTATTTTCAGTCCCAGATTGGGGGTTTCAAACATCAAACTAAGAGTTTTCACTTTAATATCAGGACTCTGCTATATTTTGGGTTCAAAGTTCTCATTTTTGGCACCAAAGTCTGTCTTTCTATTCCAAATTTGGCATTTTTAGCCTCAAAACCGGAGATTTTCAACCCAAAATTGGAATGTTCAACCTGGAAGTTCTATTATCAGCCCCAAAAATGGGATTCTTCAGCTCAAAATTACAAATTTCAACCCCAAAATTGGATATTTTCACCCCAAGTCAGGAGTTCTAACCCAAAACTGGGAGGTTTAAACTAAACTTAGGGTTATCAAGGTAAAGCTGAAATTTCTCTCTCTAAAACTGGACATTTGCAGCCTAAAGTTGGGGATTTCCTACCAAAACTCAGCAATTTTCACCCTAAGCCGAAAGATTTTCAGCCCCACATTTCCAAAAATGAGATTTTCCCCCCCAACCCACTGCCCTCACCTGCGATTTAGGCTCAAATCCTGCGATTTTGGGTCCCATCCGTGCATTTCTCATTTCTTGCTGTGTTCCCGGCCCCAAATCCGACGTTTTCGGCTCCAAACGTGACGGGTTTGGGGTGAATTTTCCTCATTTTCGCCACTCCTGGCGCTGGTTCGGTGCTTGGGGGGGCTGGGGGGGCTCGGGGGTCTGGGGTCCCCCCAAATCTGGGGGTCTGGGTGCCCCTTACCCAAATTTGGGGGGTCCAGAGCCCCCCTGCAGGGGCTCATCAGGGGTCCCCCAAATGGGATGGGGCGGGTCAGTGGGGGCCCCAATGGAGGAGAGGGGTCTCAGGGCCCTGGGGGGTCAGTGGGGGTCCCCAAGATTGGGGAGGGGTCTCAGGGCCCTGGGGGGTCAGTGGGGGTCCCCAAGATTGGGGAGGGGTCTCAGGGCCCTGGGGGGTCAGTGGGGGTCCCCAAGATTGGGGAGGGGTCTCAGGGCCCTGGGGGGTCAGTGGGGGTCCCCAAGATTGGGGAGGGGTCTCAGGGCCCCTGGGGGGTCAGTGGGGGTCCCCCAAGACTGGGGAGGGGTCTCAGGGCCCCTGGGAGGTCCCCAGGGGTTCCCCATGGTGGGGAGGGGTCTCAGGGCCCCTGGGGGGTCCCCGGGGGTCCCCCATGGTGGGGAGGGGTCTCAGGGCCCCTGGGAGGTCCCCGGGGGTCCCCCATGGTGGGGAGGGGTCTCAGGGCCCCTGGGGGGTCCCCGGGGGTCCCCCATGGTGGGGAGGGGTCTCAGGGCCCTGGGGGGTCCCCGGGGGTCCCCAGGCTGGGCAGGGGTCTCAGGGCAGCGCGGGGGGGCAGCTCCAGCGCCGTGTCCAGGCTGAAGTCGGGGGGCTGCCGGGGCGCCCCCGGGGGTGGGGTCAGCTCCTGGGGGCCGAAGAAGAAGGGGTGCAGCAGGGCCTGGGGGAAGGGGAGGGGTCAGGGCGGCCAGGGCCCCCCCCCAAAAATGGGGAAATGGGGGACCTGAGTGACCCCCCCCCACTGAGTGTCCTGGGGATATCAACCCCTGAGACACCCCCTAAACACACCTGGGACCCCCTAAAACACACCTGGAATCCCCCAAACACACCTGGGACCCCCCAAACACACCTGGGACACCCCAAAACACACCTGGAACCCCCTAAAACACACCTAGGAGCCCCCAAACACACCTGGGACTGCCCCAGGACCCCCCAGATGCCCCTCTGCCCCTCACCTGGTGAGCTTGGGGTGAAGGTGAGGGCAGCACCCAAGCAGGTGCCACAGTGGGGCCCAAGTGGGGCTCCAGCAGGAGTGACCTTGTGACCCCCCAGGACCCTCAAACCCCCCTGGGACCCCCCCAAACCTCCCCGGGACCCCCAACACCCCCAGGACCCCCAAACTCCCCCTCAGTCCCGACCTGGTGTACCCGTGGCCGCAGCCGGGCCTGGTACAGCAGCAGGGCTGGGCTGAGGCTCCATCAGGAGTGACCCTGGGACCCCCAAACCCCCCCAGGACCCCTCAAAACCCCTTTGGGACACCCCAAACCCCTCTGAGACCCCTCTGGGACCCCCCAGGTCCCCCCCCAGCCCCCTGACCTGGTGCACCCATGGCCACAGCCAGGCCTGGTACCACAGCAGGTGTCTCAGCAGGGGTGACCCTGGGACCCCCCCAAACCCCTCTGGGATCCCCCAACGCCCCCCAGGACCCCCCAAACCCCCCCCCAGGACCCCCCAGCCCTGACCTGGTGTGCCCATGGGCGCAGCCGCAGCAGGCGCCGCAGCACCCAGGCTCCATCAGGAGCGACCCTGGGACCCCCAAACCCTTCTGGGCCCCCCCAAACCCCCGGGTCCCCCCATCCCCGATCTGGTGTGCCCGGTACTGCAGCAGGGGTGACCCTGGGATCCCCCAAACCCCTCTGGGTCCCCCCAAACCCCCGGGTCCCCCCATCCCTGACCTGGTGTGCCCGGGGCCGCAGCAGGGGTGACCCTGGGATCCCCCAAACCCCTCTAGGTCCCCCCAGACCCCCGGGTCCCCCCATCCCTGACCTGGTGTGCCCGGGGCCGCAGCCGTGCCCGGTACCGCAGCAGGGGTGACCCTGGGATCCCCCAAACCCCTCTAGGTCCCCCCAGACCCCCGGGTCCCCCCATCCCTGACCTGGTGTGCCCGGGGCCGCAGCCGTGCCCGGTACCGCAGCAGGGGTGACCCTGGGATCCCCCAAACCCCTCTGGGTCCCCCCAAACCCCCAGGTTCCCCCATCCCTGACCTGGTGTGCCCGGGGCCGCAGCCGTGCCCGGTACCGCAGCAGGCGCCGCAGCAGGTCCAGCGCAGCCGCGTCGGCGCCCGGCACCAGCAGCTCCAGCGGCGGCGGCGCCTGCGGCCGGAACCGCAGCTTGGGGAAATCCGGCAGCTGCGCCAGCTCCTGCGCCACAACGGACCGGTATGAACCAGTGCGGGCCAGTACAAACCAGTATGGGCCAGTATAAACCGGTATGAACCAGTGCGGGCCAGTACAAACCAGTATGGGCCAGTATAAACCAGTATGAACCAGTGCGGGCCAGTACAAACCAGTATGGGCCAGTATAAACTGGTATGAACCAGTGCGGGCCAGTACAAACCAGTATGGGCCAGTATAAACCAGTATGAACCAGTGCGGGCCAGTATGGGCCAGTATAAACCAGCATGAACCAGTGCAGACCAGTATGGGCCAGTGCAAACCAGTATGAACCAGTGCAAAGTGGTATGGGCCACTGGGAACCAGTGCAAACCAGTACAAACCAGTGCAGACCGGTATGGGCCACTGGGAACCAGCACAAACCAGGGCAAACCAGTATAGACCAGTACTAAAGAGTTTCCACCAGTGCTGACCAGTATGCACCAATAAAAACCAGTAAGAACCAGTGCAGACCAGTATGGGCCACTGGGAACCAAGGCAAACCAGTGCAAACCAGCATACACCAGTGCAGACCGGTATGGGCCACTGGGAACCAGTGCAAACCAGTGCAAACCAGTATATGCCGCTATATACCAGAACAGACTAGCGTGCACCAGTATAAACCACTACAAACCAGTGCAAAGCAGTATAGACCAATGCAGACCAGTGCCGACCAGAATGCACCAGTACAAACCAGTATAAACCAGTCCAAATCACTATACGCCAGTATGGACAAATACCAGTATAAACCATTATAGATCAGTGCAAAGCAGTATACACCAGTGTGAACTAGCATGCACTGGTATAAATCAGAACAAACCGGTATACACTAGTAGGCACCAGTACAAACCAGTGCAAAGCAGCGTAAACCAGTACAGAGCAACATAAAGCAGTATAAACCACTATACACCAACATAAACCAGTGCTAATCAGCATGAACCACATTACACCAGTCTACATCAGTACAAACCAGTATCAAGTGGTGAAAACCAGTGCATACCACTTCAAACCAGTATAGACCAGTACAAACCAATATAAACCACTACAGTCTCCCCCGGAGCTCCCAGAACATCCCAGAGCATTCCTACGGTTTCCCAGTACGTCCCAGTACATCCCAGCAACCCCCAGTACGTTCCAGTAGCTGCCAGTAACCCCCAAAACTCCCTAACAAAACACCACCATCTCCCAACGCATCCTTGGGGTTTCCCAGTAGCTCCCAGTACATCCCAGTAGCCCCCAGTAATCTCCCAGGACCCTCAATGCTCCCTAGACACATCCCAGTAACCCCCAGCACATTTTAATCGCTGCCCAGTAGCTCCCAGTAGCCACCCAGTTCCTCCCAGTAAGCCCCCAGCAAGCCTCAACCCTCCTTAAAACCATCCCAGTATCCCTCAGTACATTCCCAGGATTTCCCAGTACATCCCAGTTCCTCCCAGTAAGCCCCCAGCAAGCCTCAACCCTCCTTAAAACCATCCCAGTATCCCTCAGTACATTCCCAGGATTTCCCAGTACATCCCAGTTTCTCCCAGTAGCCCCTCAGCATTCCCAGTATCTCCCAGTATGCCTCAAACACCTCACACTGCGTCCTGAGAGCTTCCCAGTATGTCCCAGTATCCTCCCAGTAACCCCAAACCCGCCCTTGGTGTTCCAGCACCCTCCAACATCTTCCTGTGGATTCCCAGTTCCTCCCAGTAAGCCCCCAGCAAGCCTCAACCCTCCTTAAAACCATCCCAGTATCCCTCAGTACATTCCCAGGATTTCCCAGTACATCCCAGTTTCTCCCAGTAGCCCCTCAGCATTCCCAGTATCTCCCAGTATGCCTCAAACACCTCACACTGCGTCCTGAGAGCTTCCCAGTATGTCCCAGTATCCTCCCAGTAACCCCAAACCCGCCCTTGGTGTTCCAGCACCCTCCAACATCTTCCTGTGGATTCCCAGTACCTCCCAGTATGCCCCAGTGCTCCCAGTGTCCTGCACTCTCCCCCTTCCCTTTCCCAGCGCCCCTTGTTCCATTACCCAGTGCTCCCAGTGCCTCCCAGCGCTTCCCAGTGCTCCCAGTGCCCTCCAGCCCATCTCCCAGTGCCTCCCAGTGCTTCCCAGTGCTCCCAATGCCCTCCAGCCCATCTCCCAGTGCTTCCAGTGTCCTCCCACCCCTCTCCCAGTGCTTCCCAGTGCTCCCAGTGCCTTCCTGCCCCTCCCAGTGATTCCAGTGCTTCCTAGTGCTCTCCTGCCCCTCTCCCAGTGCTTCCCAGCGCTCCCAGCGCCCCTCACCCTCTCCCAGTGCTCCCAGTGCCCTCCAGCCCCTGTCCCAGTGCTCCCAGTTGCCCCAGTACCGGCCAGTCGCGCGGGCTGGGCGTGCCCAGGCCCCGGAGCACACAGCACAGCTGCTCGATGTCGTTCTCCCCCGGGAACAGCGGTGACAGCGTCAGCAGCTCCCCGAAAATGCAGCCCACGGCCCTGGGGGAGCCGGCTCAGGGGGGACCCCAAACCCCAGGGGATCCCCAAAATCCCAGGGGATTCCCCCGGACCCCAGAGGGAACCCCCAAACCCCAGGGGATCCCCAAATCCCAGAGGGACCCCCCAGATCCCAGGGGAACCCTGAATCCCAGGGGAACCCCAAAATCCCAGAGGGACCCCCCAGATCCCAGGGGAACCCCAAAATCCCAGAGCAGTCCCCAAAATCTGGGGGAGCCCTGATGTTCAGGAGGCAGCCAAAGATCCAGGAGAGGAACCCAGAAATGGGGAACACCCGGCATCCAACAGGAAGGATCCCAAAACCCAGGGGACGCCCAAAACAGCCCAGGGTGACCCTACAAACATCCCAAGGGACACTTAAACATCCCAGAGGGCCACCCCAAAATCCCAGGGGGACACCCCAAACATCCCAGAGGGACACCCCAAAATCCCAGGGGGACACCCAGGCACCAAAGGCAGACCCAGAATTACAGAGTGGGAGGATTCACAAAACCCAAAGAGGGGACCCCAAGACCAAGCAGGGCTGGAGCAGGGGTGAGTGAGGACCCCAAGACACTGGGAAGAACCCCAAAATCCCGGAAGGGTCCCCAAAATCCCCCAACCCCCCCAAATCGGGCACTCACCACAAATCCACGCCCTCGTCATAGTGCCGGGCGCCGTAGAGCAGCTCGGGGGCACGGTACCACCTGGGACAGGGGGGTCAGGGGGGTCCTGGGCTTTGGGGGAACACCCCGACACCCCGGGGGGGGGACACCCCAAAACCCGGTACCTGGTGGCCACTTGGTGGCTGTAGGGGCGCCCCGGCGGGGGGCCCAGCACCCGGGCCAGCCCAAAATCTGCCAGCTTGAGGCGCCCAGCGCTGTCCAGCAGCAAATTGGCTGGTTTGAGGTCCTGCGCCCCAAAACCGGGGTCACGGGGGGCCCCAACACTCGGGGTACCCCCCCAGTGCCTCCCAGACTGGGAACAGGGTCCTGCTGCACCCACGGATTGGGGGTCCCCACCCAGGTTTTGGGGTGCCCCTGACACCCGCAGCTGCCCCGCAGATACTGGGGTCCCTCTCAGGTCTTGGTGCCCACCCTGGTGTGAGCCCCCCCCACCTGATTTTGGGGTTCCCTCACTGCCTGGGTGTCCCCCACTCAGTTTTGGGGTGCTCACGTGGTGTGGGAGGTGCTGTTGGTGCCTCCCTCCAATCCTAGGGTCCCTCTCCAGTTTCAGGATTCCCCATTTTTGGGGTTGCCCTTTATTTTGGGGTCCCTCACCCAGTGCCACAGGCAGTGCCAGTGTCTCCCCATTCCCGGTGCCTCCATGATGTTTTTGGGGTCCCCCCGATGTTTTTGGGGCCCCCTCGTGTCCCGGGGTCCCTCACCCGGTGCAGCAGGTGGTGCCGGTGCGCCCCCATTCCCGATGGCCCCCCCAATGTTTTTGAGGTCCCCCGATGTTTTTGGGGTCTCCCCCGATGTTTTTGGGGTCTCCCCGCGTTCCCGGGGTCCCTCACCCGGTGCAGCAGGTGGTGGCCGTGCACGTGGCCCAGCCCCCGCAGGGTCATGGCCAGCAGGGCCCGGACGCGGGGCGGGGGCAGCGGGGCGGGGGCCGCGCGCAGGAGCCCCCCCAGGTCCCCCACCAGCAGCTCCAGAGCCAGAACCACCGCGGGGCCCTGGGCAAAGGCGGCCCGGAGCCGGATCACCTGCAGGGACAGCGGGGGCACATCAGGGGGACAGGGAACCAGCGGGGACACCGGCATTGGAGCCGGATCAGCTGTGGGGACAGCGGCGGGACATCAGTGGGGACAGGGACACGGCAGGGGGGACGTCAGGGGGACAGGGACACGGCAGGGGGGACATCAGTGGGGACAGGGACACGGCAGGGGGGACGTCAGGGGGACAGGGACACGGCAGGGGGGACATCAGTGGGGACAGGGACACGGCAGGGGGGACGTCAGGGGGACAGGGACACGGCAGGGGGGACATCAGTGGGGACAGGGATACCGTGGGGGGGACGTCAGGGGGACAGGGACACGGCAGGGGGGACATCAGTGGGGACAGGGACACGGCAGGGGGGACGTCAGGGGGACAGGGACACGGCAGGGGGGACATCAGTGGGGACAGGGACACGGCAGGGGGGACATCAGGGGGACAGGGACACGGCAGGGGGGACATCAGTGGGGACAGGGATACCGCGGGGGGGACGTCAGGGGGACAGGGATACCGCGAGGGGGACATCAGTGGGGACAGGGACACGGCAGGGGGGACGTCAGGGGGACAGGGATACCGCGAGGGGGACACATCATGATTGGAACCGGATCAGCTGTGGGGACAGCGCGGTGCGGGGGACAGCAGTGGGGACAGGGACACGGCGGCGGGGGAGGGGAAGGAGGGACACCCGTGGGGACAGCGGGGGGACATCAGGAGGGGACACCGTGACTGGAGCGGGATCAGCTCTGGGGACAGCTGGGACAGCAGTGGGGACATCAGTGAGGACACTGGGGACATTGGGGAGAGACATCAGTGGGGATATCGGGGACACTGGGGACAGTGAAAGCTGGAAGGGCCACTGGGGTCAGTGACACTGGGGGTACACCACAATTGGAGCCGTATCACCGACGACATTGGGACATTGGGGATATTGGTGGCATCAGGGATATTGGGCACAGTGACACCTGGGGGGGACACCGCGATTGGAACCGGATCAGCTGCAGGGAGGACATTGGGACATCGGGGACAGTGAGAACACTGGGGACAGTGACACCAGTGGGGGACATTGGGGACAGTGAAAGCTGGCAGGGCCATTGGGGTCAGTGACACCTGGTGGGGACACCACAACTGGACCGGAACACTCGCAGGGGGGACATTGGGGACATGGGGGACAGTGACACCTGGGGGGACACCGGGATTGGAGCCGGCTCACATGCGGGGAGGGGACACCGAGGGGTCATGGGGACATTGAAACTGAGGGGGACATGGAGGGGTCAGGGGGACCCCGAAACTGGGGAGGAACGGGGGAGGCCAAAAGGCTCTAAGGAAGGGAGGGAGCCCGAAACGGGGGTAAAGGCAGTTTGGGGGGCACGCGGCGTTATTGGGGGCACCCAGGGTACTGGGGGGAGGGAGAACCCCGCACCCTGCTGGAGGGGCACTGAGATGGGCTTGAGGGGACAACAGGGACTTCGGGGGGCTCAGGCCTTGGTGTCGCAGGGCGCGGGGTCACTCACATGGGGGTGCGCCTCGATCTCCCGCAGCGCCTTGATCTCCCGCAGGGTCTGCGGGGGGACCCCGTCCTCGGGGCGCCGCAGGGGCACCTTCTTGAGGGCCACCAGCTCCCCGGTCTGAGGGGGGACGCGGGGGGCTCAGGGGAGCTCCGGGGGTCCCGGCGCCCACCGCTCCTCCACAGGCCGCACCCAGCGCTCGGGGCCGACAGGCCGCGGCACCGCCGGCCCCACAGACCGCTCCCCCCGGCCCCACAGCCCGATGCCCCCGGCCTCCGGCCCCACCTCCCGGTGTTTGGCCTTGAACACGACGCCGTGCGCGCCCTCCCCGATGCGGCCCAGCACGATGTACTGGTCCATACTGGAGACATTGGGCCGGCGCGGGGCATTGTGGGCCGGGGTCGGGCCTGCACCAGCCCACAATGCCCCGCGCGGGGCCCGCGGCACCTGGTTGCCATGGCGATAGGCCCCGCCCCGACAACCGACCCGTATAACAGCCAATCGCGCCCCGCTCTACGCAATTAGGCCCCGCCCCTAGCAACTCTCCTCCCAGCAACAGGCCCCGCCCCAGCAGCGTTTCGCTGCTTCCTATCAACAAACCCCGCCCCCAACAACATGGTCAGGTCCCTAGCAACCAGACCCCGCCCCTAGCAACACAACCCATCCCTAGCAACACGGTCCAGACCCCCGGTAACGAGGCCTCGCCCATAGCAACAGAGCCCCACCCCTTAGCAACCAGAGCCCGCCCTCTCGGCATCCCCCGCTCCCCGGCAACCGCGCCCCGCCCTTGGCAACGGCCGCCCCGTCGCGTGCCGCCATTTGGCCTCTCCGCGCTCTGATTGGTCAGCACCTCCTCGCGGGGAGGCACGGCGGGCGCTGATTGGTGGACACAGGGGCCCCGCCCCTTTCCCCTCAGGCGGGCGGGCGGCGGCGCCGGGCGAGGCGCGGGCGGGGGATTTGGGGGGGTTTTGGGGACATTTGGGGTTTTTTGCGGGGGGCCTCGGCACCCACCGGGATTCTCTTGGGTCGGGATGGCGGCGTTGCCTCCGAGAGAGTTCGCGGCGCAGGTGCTGCCCGGCTGCGTGGTGCCCACGGCGCGCCAGGGCCTGGCTCAGCTCTGGCCGCTGCTGCTGCTCTGCCTCGGGGCGCGGCTGCTGCACCGGCTGCGTGAGTGGGGCCCGAGAGCGGGGGCCGGGGGTTTTGAGGGGTGCAGAGTGTGGGGGGACATCCGAGGGGCTGGGGGGAACCGGGGCGGGGAGGGCCGGGAGTCCGGAAGGGGTTCGGAGGGTGGGGGAACATCGCGGGGTCTGCGGGAATCGGGGGGTCCCGGGGCTTTTGGCGGCATGGGGATGTCCACGAGTTTCGGGGTCTGGGGGCGTCCTGGGCGGCTGAGCAGACCCCAGGGGTCAGGAGGAGCTGGGGGGTCCCGGTGAGGGGTGAGGGGGGATCTGAATGTGTCCCTGGGCCGGGGGGCGGCCAGAGGAGCCTGGAGGGGCTCGGGGGAGTCTGAGGGGATCGGGGGGCGCAGAAGATTCGGGGCTCTGGGTGCACCCAGGGGTCTGGGGAGGGCTCCAGGGGTCACGCAGGGATTTGGGGTGAGGGGACACCCGGGGGTCTCGGGGGTGTTCCCAGGGTTTTGGGGCTCCCCCCTGACCCCCCTGTGGCACAGCCCTGCCGCGGGGGGGGAAGCACGCGGGGGCGGCGGCCGGGGGGCTCCTGGCCCTGCACCATTTCTTCGGGGCTCAGGCGCTCTGGGTGGCCCTGCTGAGCGGGCTCTGCGTCCTCACCCTGCTCCTGAGCCGGGCCCGCGCCCAGAGAGGGCTCTGCCTGGCCCTGGCTGCTCTCAGCTACCTGCTCATGGGGTACGGGGTGCTGGGGGTGGGATTGGGAGCACTGGGAGGCACTGGGAGGGCGGTTGGGGGAAATTTGGGGCATTGGGAGAGGATTTGGGGGTGCTGGGAGGGGTCCGGGGGGGCTCTGCCTCATCCTGACTCCTCTCAGCTTCCTGCTCATGAGGAGCAGGGTGCTAGAGAGTTCTGGGAGGGGGTTTGGGGTTCTGGGAGAAGGACTGGGGGCACTTGCGTGTGCTGGGAGGGGCTTGGGGGCACTGGGAGGGACTGGGAGGGGTTTGGGGGTGCTGGAAGGGGCTTTGGGGGCACTGGGAGGGGTTTGGAGGTATTGGGAAAGGGACTGGGGGCACTGGGAGGGTGCTGGAAGCACCTGGAAGAGGAACTGGGCAGAAATTGAGAAGAACTGGGAGTAAGTGGGAAGGAGATGGGGGTCCCTGGGATGAAGTGGAGGTTGATTGCATTGAACTGGGAGTGACTGGGAGCCCCCCCCAGGGAGCTGCACATGGTGGACACGGTCACCTGGCACAAGATGCGAGGTGAGACCCCCACCCTTCCCCTCCCCGGACCCCCAGACCCCCCCCAGGGCCCAGAGACCCCCCCCCCCCACCCACGCTTTGGGGATCCCTTCAGTTTTGGGGTCCCCCCAGATTTTGGGGTCCTGTAGGGGTGCAGGTGGTGGTGAGGGGGAGACCCCCTCCTGCCCTCCCCCAGGACCCCCAGATCACTCTCCTGTCCCCCCACTTGGGACCCCCAGTTCCTTCCTCCCTTGAGCTCCCCCCAGAGCCCTGGGAACCCTCCAGTTTTGGGGTCCCACAGTGGCAAAGATGAATGCGACACCCCCCTCCCCTTCTCCCCAGGACCCCCAGTTGCCCCCCACCTTTGAGCCCCCAGACCCCTGGGACCCTCCACATTTTGTGGCTCCCCCACTTTGGGGTGCCCGCTGATTTTGGGCTCCCAGGGACACAGATCATGGTGGCCCCCATCCCCTGAGCCCCCTGGGGATGTGGGACCCCCTGAATTTGGGGTTCCCTGTGATTTTGGGCTCCCAGGGGCACAGATGGTGGTGGCTGTGAAGGTGACGACCCCCCCCATCCCCTGAGCCCCCTGGGGATGTGGGACCCCCTGAATTTGGGGTTCCCTGTGATTTTGGGCTCCCAGGGGCACAGATGGTGGTGGCCATGAAGGCCGTGTCGCTGGGCTTTGACCTGGACCGGGGGGCCGGGGGCCCGCGGGGGGAGCCCAGCCCCGCACAGGTCCTGGGGTACCTCTGCTCCCCCGGCTCCGTCGTCTTCGGGCCCTGGGAGCCCTTCGGGGCCTACCTGAGATCCGTGGAGGGGCCGCCCCTGGTATGGGGGAAAACACGGGGATTTGGGGGGGAATGGGGGGTCCGGGGGGTGGATATGGGGAGTTTGGGGGGAGAATTGGGGTTTGAAGGGAGGGGAAATGGGGGGTTTGGGGGGGAAATGGGGAGTTTGGGGGAGAATTAGGGATTTGAAGGGAGGGGAAATGGGGGGTTTGGGGGGGAAATGGGGAGTTTGGGGGAGAATTAGGGATTTGAGGGAAGGAAATTGGGAGTATGGGTGGGAAAGTGGGGAGTTGGAGGGGGGGGAATGGGGAGTTTGGGGGAGAAACGGGGGATTTGAGGGGAGAAATGGGGAATTTGGGGGGAAAATGGGGGATTTAAGGGAGGAATGGGGAGTTTGAGAGGGGAAGTGGGGAGTTTGGGGGGGAAATGAGGGGTTGGGGTTGGAAATGGGGAGTTTGGGGGGGGAAATGGGGGATTTGAGGAAAAAATTGAGAGTTTGGGGTGAAAATTGAGAGTTGGGGCAGAAATGGGGGATTTGGGGTAAAAAGTGGGGAGTTTGGGGGGGAAATGAGAGATTTGGAGAAAAATGGGGAGTATGGGGGGAAAACTGGGCATTTGGGGGCAAATTGGGGACTTTGGGGGGAAATGGGGTCAAGGGGAAGAAAAAGGTGATTAGAGAAGAGAATTGGAAGATGGGAGAAAAAGGGGATTGGAGGGAAGAGGGGTATTAGGAAAAGAAATTGCGGGGGAGAAAGGGACATTTGGAGGAGAAATAAGGGATTGGGAGAAAAGGGATTGGGGGAAAGGGTTTTGGGGGGAGAAATGGGGGAAAAAGGGATTCGGGAGGAGGACTGGGGGTAAAGGGAGTTTGGGGAGGAATGAGGGATTGGGGGAGAAATTGGGGGTAAAAAGGGGATTTGAGGGAGAAAGGGGATTGGGGGGATGGGGGAGAAAGAGTGGAAAAGGGGAGTTTGGGGGAGGAGAATCTGGGTTGGAGGGGAAATGGGGGAAAGGGGGTTTGGGGGGAAAAGGGAATGGGGGAAAAAGAGACGAAAGGGGAGTTAGGGGGAAAAGAGAGATTTGGAGGGGAAAAGAGGGATTTGGTGGAGAAGAAAGGGGAATGGGGGGGCTTTAGGGAGTGTTGGAGGGACCTCAAGGAGCGGAGGATTTTGGGGGTCTCTAAGGGGGGACTTGGGCAGGTTTGGGGACACGGGGGTGATTGAAGGGGACAGGGATGGGGGGTTTGGGGGGCACTGGGGGTGTTGAGGGGTGTGAGCGGAGATGAGGGAGGTGTCAGTGGGGGGGTGCTGGCCTTTGGGGGTGTCTGGGGAGGGACCAGGGCTTGGGGGTCTCTGAGGGGATGCCAGGATTTGGGGGTGTCAGTGATGGGGGTGGGTGTCTGGGGGTGTCAGTGATGCAGGGTCAGTGTCTGGGGGTCTCTGGGGGGGTGTCAGGATTTGGGGGGTGGGTGTTTGGGGGTGTCAGTGGTGCAGGGTCAGTGTCCGGGGGTCTCAGTGATTCAGGGTTGGTGTCCAGGGATCTCTGGGGGGGTGTCAGTGATGCAGGGTCGGTGTCTGAGGGTCTCTGTGGGGGTCTCAGTGATGCAGGGTCGGTGTCTGGGGGTCTCTGGGGGGGTGTCAGTATTTGGGGAGTGGGTGTATGGGGGTGTCAGTGATGCAGGGTCGGTGTCTGGGGGTCTCTGGGGGGGTGTCAGTGATTCAGGGTCGGTGTCTGGGGGTCTCTGGGGGGGTGTCAGGATTTGGGGGGTGGGTGTTTGGGGGTGTCAGTGGTGCAGGGTCAGTGTCCAGGGGTCTCAGTGATTCAGGGTCGGTGTCCAGGGGTCTCTGGGGGGGTGTCAGTATTTGGGGAGTGGGTGTCTGGGGGTGTCAGTGATGCAGGGTCGGTGTCTGGGGGTCTCTGGGGGAGTGTCAGTATTTGGGGAGTGGGTGTCTGGGGGTGTCAGTGGTGCAGGGTCGGTGTCTGGGGGTCTCTGGGGGGGTGTCAGGATTTGGGGGGTGGGTGTTTGGGGGTGTCAGTGGTGCAGGGTCAGTGTCCGGGGGTCTCAGTGATTCAGGGTTGGTGTCCAGGGATCTCTGGGGGGGTGTCAGTGATGGGGGTGGGTGTCTGGGGGTGTCAGTGGTGCAGGGTCGGTGTCCCCGGGTCTCTGGGGGGGGTGTCAGGATTTGGGGAGTGGGTGTCTGGGGGTGTCAGTGGTGCAGGGTCGGTGTCTGGGGGTCTCTGGGGGAGTGTCAGTATTTGGGGAGTGGGTGTCTGGGGGTGTCAGTGGTGCAGGGTCGGTGTCCAGGGGTCTCTGGGGGGTCCCTGCCCGGCCCCCTGACCCCCCTGTGCCCCAGAGCGTGGCCTGGGCGCGGAAGGGTCTGCGCAGCCTGGGGCTGGCCCTGCTCTGCCTCCTGGTCAGCACCTGCCTGGCCCCCTTCCTCTTCTCCAGCCTCCTGCCCCTCTACGGGGCACGGGCCCTGCGCAGGTGAGACCCTAAAATCCCCCCAAAGCCCTCTGGGACCCCAAACCCTCCCCAAGGAACCCTGACACCCCCTGGGGACACCTCAAATCCCCTTGGGGACCCCTGAGCATCCCAAGACCCCCAAACTCCTCCGGGGACGCCCCCAGGGACTCCCAGACCCCCCTCAAACCTCCCCAGCCACCCCAAATCTTCCTGGGGATCCCCAACCCTCCAGACCACCTAAACTCCCCCGGGGATCCCCAAGACTCTTCCAGGAGCCCCCCAACCGCCCAACGATTCCCAAGCCACACCAAGGGCCCCAAAATCCTCCAGGGGGGCCCTAAACCCCTTCCCAGGACCCCCAATTCCCCTCAGAGACCCCCAAACCACGGTGGGAACTCCCAAAATCCCCCTGAGGACCCCTGAACCTCCCCTGGGGACCCTCACCACCCCCTCCCCGCCCCAAGACCCTCAAAATCCCTCGGGAACCCCCAAAATCCCCCAGGGACCCCCCCAACCTCCCCCCCACTGACCTCTCTGTTCCCCCCGGTGCTGCCCAGGAGCATCTTTGCCAGGTGAGGGGGGGATTTTGGGGGGGCCCGGGGGATTGGGGGGGGCAGGAGGAGTTTGGGGGAGGCAGGAGAGGTTTAGGGGGGCTAGGAAGGGTTTGGGGGGGCAGGAGGGATTAGCGGGGGCAGGGAGGGTTGTTTGGGATTTCTTGGGGTGGGAGTGGGACAGGAATGGGGCACTCAGGGATGGGGGGGTTGGAGGGTCCTGGGGGGTTTGGGGGAGCCCGATGGGATTTGGGGGGGTCCCTGGTGGGGGGTGGGGACAGGGAGGGGGTGCCCAGCGGTCACAGGGGGGATCTGGGGGGACATTGAGGGGACGGGAGATGGGGGGTGGCACCTTAATGTGTGTCCCCCCCCCCAAATCCCCCCTGTGGTCCCCCAAACCCCCCACGTCCCCATAAACCCCCCGTTCCCCTCCCAAATGCTCTCCAAACTCTGGCTTCTCCCACAACCCCCCCTGTCACCCCCAAATCCCTCAATGACCCCTGCAAATTCCCCCAAACCTGTTTTCCCCCCAAAACTCCTTCCTGTTCCCCCAAACTCCTCCAAATCCCTCCCAACTGCTCCATGTCCCCCCCAAACCCTCACAAACCTTCCATTTCCCCCACAACCCCCCAAAATCCACCCCAAATCCCCCCATGACCCCTGCAAATCCCCCATGACATCTCCTAAATCTCCCCATGACCCCTGAAAATCCCCCATGACACTCCCAAATCCCCCTAAATCTCCCCACAACCCCTGAAAATCCCTCATGATCCCCCCTAAATCACCCTAAATTCCCCCATGACCCCTGAAAATCCGCCATGATGGCCCTCAAATCCCCCTAAATCTCCCCACAACCCCTGAAAATCCCCCATGACACCCCCTAAATCCCCCTAAATCTTCCCATAACCCCCGAAAATCCCCCATGACGGCCTCCTAAATCCCTCATTTCCCTCCAAACTCCTCCCTGTCCCCAAAAACTCCCCCATTTCCTCCTCAAATCCCCCCCCAAACCCTTTCTGTGCTCCCGAACTCCCCCGTTTCCGCACCAATTCACCCCAAACCCTGTTCCCCCGTTTCCCCCCAAATCCCCCCCTGTGTCCTCGGGTCCTCCCTGCCGCTAGGTGGCTCCGCGCCTACGAGAGCGCCCTCTCCTTCCACTTCAGCAACTACTTTGTGGCCTTCCTGTCCGAGGCCACGGCCACGCTGGCGGGCTCCGGCGCGTCCCTGCACCACGACCACCTGCACTGGTGAGGGGACAGCGACAGCGCGGACCCCAGTGTGGCACTGACCTCTGTGACACTGGCCTGTCACAGTGAGCCGTGTGACACTGGCCTGTGTGACACTGAACTGTGTGACACTGAGCTGTGTGACACTGAACTGTGTGAAACTGAGCCATGTGACACTGACCTGTGTGACACTGACCTCTGTGACACTGAGCCATGTGTGACACTGACCTGTGTGACACTACCCTGTGTGACACTGCCCCCTGTGTGACACTGACCTGTGTGACAGTGCCCCCTGTGTGACACTGCCCTGTGTGACACTGAGCTGTGTGACACTGAGCTGTGTGACACTGAGCTGTGTGACACTGAGCCATGTGTGACACTGACCTGTGTGACACAGACCTGTGTGACACTGCCCTGTGTGACACTGCCCCCTGTGTGACACTGACCTCTGTGACACTGACCTCTGTGACACTGAGCCATGTGTGACACTGACCTGTGTGACACTGAGCTATGTGACAGTGCCCTGTGTGACACTGAGCTATGTGACACTGACCTGTGTGACACTGGCCTGTCACAGTGAGCCGTGTGACACTGGCCTGTGTGACACTGAACTGTGTGACACTGAGCTGTGTGACACTGAGCTGTGTGAAACTGAGCCATGTGACACTGACCTCTGTGACACTGACCTCTGTGACACTGAGCCATGTGTGACACTGCCCTGTGTGACACTGCCCTGTGTGACACTGCCCCCTGTGTGACACTGACCTGTGTGACAGTGCCCCCTGTGTGACACTGCCCTGTGTGACACTGAGCTGTGTGACACTGAGCCATGTGACACTGACCTGTGTGACACTGAGCTGTGTGACACTGAGCTGTGTGACACTGCCCCCTGTGTGACACTGACCTGTGTGACACTGACCTGTGTGACACTGCCCTGTGTGACACTGACCTGTGTGACACTGACCTGTGTGACTGTGCCCTGTGTGACACTGACCTGTGTGACAGTGCCCTGTGTGACAGTGCCCTGTGTGACACTGCCCCCTGTGTGACACTGACCTGTGTGACACTGCCCTGTGTGACACTGACCTGTGTGACACTGCCCCCTGTGTGACACTGACCTGTGTGACACTGCCCCCTGTGTGACACTGCCCCCTGTGTGACATTGAGCCATGTGACACTGACCTCTGTGACACTGACCTCTGTGACACTGAGCCATGTGTGACACTGACCTGTGTGACCCTGACCTGTGTGACACTGAGCTATGTGACACTGACCTGTGTGACACTGGCCTGTCACAGTGAGCCGTGTGACACTGGCCTGTGTGACACTGAACTGTGTGACACTGAGCTGTGTGACACTGAGCTGTGTGAAACTGAGCCATGTGACACTGACCTGTGTGACACTGCCTGTGTGACACTGACCTGTGTGACACTGCCCTGTGTGACACTGACCTGTGTGACACTGAGCTGTGTGAAACTGAGCCATGTGACACTGACCTGTGTGACACTGACCTCTGTGACACTGAGCCATGTGTGACACTGACCTGTGTGACACTGACCTGTGTGACACTGAGCTATGTGACAGTGCCCTGTGTGACACTGCCCTGTGTGACACTGCCCTGTGTGACACTGAGCTGTGTGACACTGAGCTATGTGACAGTGCCCTGTGTGACATTGCCCTGTGTGACACTGCCCTCTGTGTGACACTGACCTGTGTGACACTGCCCCCTGTGTGACTCTGCCCCCTGTGTGACACTGAGCCATGTGACACTGACCTGTGTGACACTGCCCCCTGTGTGACACTGAGCCATGTGTGACACTGACCTGTGTGACATGGCCCCCTGTGTGAAACTGAGCCATGTGACACTGACCTGTGTGACACTGACCTGTGTGACACTGACCTGTATGACACTGACCTGTGTGACACTGACCTGT
>CAJVGK010000071.1:0-70709 GCA_910950805.1 Acrocephalus scirpaceus scirpaceus
AAAAATAATTCTGGGGAGAGGAAAAATTGGGATGGGAGGGAGGGATGGAGGGACATCCTGGAGATAGGAAAACTGGGGATGAGAGGGGCATTCTGGAGAAAGGAAAATTGGGGATGGAAGGGACATTCCAGGGGAGAGGAAAATTGGGGATGGGTGGGAGGGAGGAACATTTTGGGGAAAGGAAAATTTGGGGACAAGAGGGAGGGAGAGGGAGGGAGGGACATTCTGGGGAGAGGAAAATTTGGGGATAGGAGGAACATTCTGGAGAGAGGAAAATTGAGGATGGGAGGGATATTCTGAGGAGAGGATCCAGGGGAGAGAAAAATTGGGGACAGGAAGGAGGGAGGGACATGCTGGGGAGAGGAAACTTGGGGACAGGAGGGACATTCTGGGGAAAGGAAGATTTGGGGATGGGAGGGAGGGAAGGAGGGACATTCTGGAGATGAAAACCGGGGATGGGAGGGACATTCTGGGGAGAGGAAAATTTGGGGACAGGAGGAAAGGAGAGAGAGAGGGAGGGACATTCTGGAGATTCTGGAGAGAGGAAAATTTGGGGAAAAGAGGGAGGGAGGGACATTCTGGGGAGAGGAAAGTTGGGAATGGGTGAGACATTCTGGAGAAAGGAAAATTTGGGGATAGGAGGGAGGGAGGGACATCCTGGGGAGAGGAAAAATTGGGGATGGGAGGGACATTCTGGGGAGAGGAAAATTGGGGACAGGAGGGAGGGAGGGAGGGAGGGAGGGACATTCTGGAGAAAAGAAAACCCGGGATGAGAGGGAGATCCTGGGGAGAGGAAAACTGGGGACAGGAGGGACATTCTGGGGGAAAGGAAAATTTGGGAACAGGAGGAACATTCTGGGGAGAGGAAAACCGGGGGTGGGAGGGACATTCTGGGGAGAGGAAAATTGGGGACAAGAGGGAAGGAGGGAGGGAGGGAGAGAGGGACATTCTGGGGAGAGGAAACTTGAGAATGGGAGGAACATTCTGGAGAAAGGAAAATTGGGGATGGGAGGGACATTGCAGGGGAGAGGAAAATTGGGGACAAGAGGGAGGGAGAGAGGGACATTCTGGAGAGAGGAAAGCTGGGGATGGGAGGGACATTCTGGGGAAAGGAAGATTTGGGGACAGGAGAAACATTCTGGGGAGAGGAAAATTGGGGACAGGAGGGAGGGAGGGAGAGAGGGACATTCTGGGGAGAGGAAAATTTGGGGATGGGTGGGACATTCTGGGGAAAGAAAAAATTGGGGACAAGAGGGAGGGAGGGAAGGGAGGGACGGAAGGGAGGGACATTCTGGGGAGAGGAAAACTGGGGATAGGAGGGATGTTCCAGGGGAGAGGAAAATTGGGGAGTGTGACCCCCACCATGGGCACCTTTGACCCCCAAATTTCCCTTCCAGCCCCCGAAATCCTGCACGGGTGTCCCTACGGACCAGAGGTGGACATGTGGAGTGTGGGCGTCATCACCTACATCCTGTGAGTGTCACAGCGGGGGACACCGGCCTGGGGGTGTCCCCTGGGTGTTCCCAGGGTCTGGGGGTGTCCCCAGGGTCTGGGGGTGTCCCCTGGGTGTCCCCAGGGTCCGGGGGTGTCCCCAGGGTCCGGGGGTGTCCCCAGGATGTCCCCAGGGTCCGGGGGTGTCCCCAGGGTATCCCCTGGCTCTGGGGGTGTCCCCAGGGTGTCCCCAGGGTGTCCCCAGGGTCTGGGGGTGTCCCCAGGGTGTCCCCTGGCTCTGGGGGTGTCCCAAGGGTCTGGGGGTGTCCCCTGGGTGTCCCCTGGCTCTGGGGGTGTCCCCTGGCTCTGGGGGTGTCCCCAGGGTCTGGGGGTGTCCCCAGGGTGTCCTCTTGGTCTGGGGGTGTCCCCTGGGTGCGGGGGTGTCCCCAAGGTGTCCCCGGGGTGTCCCCAGGGTGTCCCCAAGGTGTCCCCAGGGTGTCCCCAGGGTGTCCCCGGGGTGTCCCCAGGGTGTCCCCAGGGTGTCCCCAGGGTGTCCCCAGGGTGTCCCAGGGTGTCCCCAGGGTGTCCCCAGGGTGTCCCCTGGGTGTCCCAGGGTGTCCCCAGGGTGTCCCCGTGCCCCACGGCTCTGTCCCCCCAGGCTCTGTGGTTTCGAGCCCTTCTTTGACCCGCGGGGGGATCAGTACATGTACGGCCGCATCCTCACCTGCGACTACGAGTTCGTGTCCCCCTGGTGGGACGAGGTGTCCCCGAACGCCAAGGATTTGGTGAGTGAGGCAGAGAGGGGGTTGGGAAACTGAAAAGTTTGTTTATTTATTTTATTTTTTTAATTAATTTTTTATTTTATTTTATTTTATTTTTTAATTTTTATTTTATTATTTTATTTTAATTTTAATTTTATTTTATTCTATTTTATTTTATTCTATTCCATTCCATTCCATTCCATTCCATTCAATTCCATTCTATTCCATTCCATTCTATTCCGTTTTATTGTTTTATTCTGTTTCATTCTATTTTATTCTAGTCTATTCTGTTCTATTTTATTCTATTTTTCTAATTTTTTCTATTCTATTCTATTCTATTCTATTCTATTCTATTCTATTCTATTCTTTCTGTTCCGTTCTGTTCTGTTTTATTTTATTTTATTTTATTTTATTTTATTTTATTTTATTTTATTTTATTTTATTATTTTATTTTATTTTATTTTATTTTATTTTATTCCATTCCATTCCATTCCATTCCATTCCATTCCATTCCATTCCATTCCATTCCATTCCGTTTTATTCCGTTTTATTCTGTTTTATTCTAGTCTATTCTGTTCTATTTTATTCTATTTTTTCTAATTTTTTCTATTCTATTCCATTCCATTCCATTCCATTCCATTCTGTTTTATTCTGTTTTATTCTGTTTCATTCCATTCTATTCTGTTCTATTTTATTCTATTTTTTCTAATTTTTTTCTATTTTTTCTATTTTTTCCTGTTTTACTTTTAACCTTATCTTATTTTACTTGAATTTATTTTATTTTACGTTATTTTATTTTTACTCCCTTTTCCTTTTCCTTTTCCTTTTCCTTTTCCTTTTCCTTTTCCTTTTCCCTTCCCCTTTTCCCCTTTTCCCCTTTTCCCCTTTTCTCCTTTTTCTTTTCCTTTTCTTTTCCCTTACTTTATTTTTATTCATTAATTCATTCAATTTTATTTATTTCCTGCACGTGATTATTATTTCTTTTACTATTTCATTTCTATCCCTTTATTTATTAATTACTTTATTTATTGATAGCATTTTGTTTGCCTATTTTATGATTTCATTTTTATCCACTTATTTATTATTTTCATTAATTCTATTTATCACAATTTTTATCATTGATTTATTTATTTATGGATTTATGTTTATATATTTATTACAATTTTTAATTTATTTATCACTATTTTCATTATTGATTTTGCTTATTTTATGATTTTATTGTTATCCGTTTATTGCATTTGTTTATTTATTTTTATTTATTACCCACACATTTTTATTCTTGATTTCATTTTTTATGTATTTACTCCATATATTCATTTAATTAAATTTATTTCTCACACATTTCCATTAATTATTTAATTTTTCATGTGATTTATTTATTTATTTATTTATTTATTTATTATGACCTACTCTTGCTTTCTTTAATTTCCTTTATTTATTCCTTATTTTTATCATTGATTTAATGATTAATTTTACTACTTTATTTATTAATTCTTATTTTTATTATTGATTTCATGTTTAATTTTACTTCTTTATTTATTTATTCTTATTTTTATGATTGATTTCATGATTATTTTTACCTCTTTCTTCACTTATTCCTTATTTTTATCATTGATTTAATGATTAATTTTACTTCTTTATTTATTTATTCTTATTTTTACAATTGATTTGATGATTAATTTTACTTCTTTATTTATTAATTCTTATTTTTATGATTGATTTCATGATTAATTTTATTTATTTATTCTTATTTTTACGATTGATTTCATGATTAATTTGACTTCTTTTTTCATTTATTCCTTATTTTTATGACGGATTTTCACAATTTATTATAATATTTATTACGTATTTATTACAATTCTTTCTCCTTTACCGTGAATTGCTCCGAAATGACCAAACTTGGTGATTTTGGTGCTCCCAGGTGAGGAAATTGATCGTTCTGGACCCCCAGAAGAGGCTGACGGTGCAGCAGGCCCTGGAGCACCCCTGGGTCACCGGGAAGGCGGCGAAATTCGCCCACATGGACAGCACGCAGAGGAAACTGCAGGAGTTCAACGCCAGGAGGAAGCTGAAGGTGAGGGTGGAGATGTTTATTTTATTTTTATTTTATTTTATTTTATTTTATTTTATTTTATTTTATTTTATTTTATTTTATTTTATTTTATATTTTTATTTTTATTTATTTTATTTTATTTATTTTAATTTTTTTATTTTATTTTTATTTTACTTTTATTTTTATTTTATTTTATTTTATTTTTTATTTTATTCTATTTTATTTTATTTTAATTTTATTCTATTTTTTAAATTTTATTTTAATTTTATTCTCTTTATTTTTTAAATTTTATTTTTATTTTATTCTATTCTAGTCTATTCTATTCTATTATTTTTATTTTTTTATTTTTATTTTTAAATTTTTTTTATTCTATTCTATTTTATTTTTATTTTATTCTATTTTATTTTTATTTTATTCTATTTTTTCTATTTTATTTTTATTTTATTCTATTCTTTTCTATTTTATTTTATTTTATTTTATTTTATTCTATTCTATTTTTTAAATTCTATTTTATTTTATTACTTTATTTTATTTTATTCTATTTTATTCTATTTTTTTATTCTATTCTATTCTATTTTATTTTATTATTTTATTTTATTTTATTTTATTTTATTTTATTTTATTTTATTTTATTTTTATTCTATTCTATTCTATTCTATTCTATTCTATTCTATTCTATTCTATCTTATTTTACCTTATTTTACCTTGTTTTATCTTATTTTATCTTATTTTATTTTATTTTTTGCCAGAGTCAGGATTAAATGCTCAGACAATATTTCTTGTTCAGACTCAGGTGTTTATTAATTTTTATCTATATTGGTCTCACACACCGTGAGTTCTACAGCACTTCCAGCTAACAAACTAAAAATGTCCCACATCTCTCTCTACAAGGCCTTTTAAGGATAAACAATTAAGAAATTAATTGTTTATCCTTATAACCTAAGTTATAATAACCTAAATTATTTTTATTTTTAACCCAATAACCAAACACCTGTGGCCTGCAATGTGGAATTTCTATCCAGTTACAAAATCCCACCCAGAGCCATGAAGAAGAAGGTGAAAAAGGACTGACCTACACCCTAAATCTTCCATCTTGCTTTAAATATATATAAAACTATATTTTAAACCCTTAAACTCTGACGTTTTCCACCCTGTGATATCACACACTTCTATTCAATCTACACACCCATAATCCCAATTCTGTAATTCAATTTTGGGAGCTTTTTCCACAGCCTCAGGTCACATGTAGAGTTTTCTTGGTCACATGTAGAATAAAATAATGAATTATTCTAAAACCTTAAACTCTAAATTTTCCACCCTGTGATATCACACATTTGTATTCAAACTACACACCCATAATCCCAATTCTATAATTCAATTTTGGAAGCTTTTTCTAAGGTTTCAGGTCACATGTAGAGTTTTCTTGGTCACATGTAGAATAAAATAATTAATGATTCTAAAATATCACACCCTGTGATATCACACACTTGTATTCAATCTACACACACATAATCCCAATTCTATAATTTAATTTTGGGATCTTTTTCCACGGCCTCAGGTTACATGTAGAATTTTCTTGGTCACATGTAGAATAAAATAATGAATTATTCTAAAACACTAAACTCTGAGTTTTCCACCCTGTGATATCACACACTTTTATTCAATCTACACACCCATAATCCCAATTCTATAATTCAATTTTGGAAGCCTTTTCTAAGGTTTCAATCACTTGTAGAGTTTTCTTGGGGGTCAGTGCCTGTCAGCACAGAAAATCTGAAATTCTCAGTGCCCGGGGTTCCAACAGGTGTCACCTGTCACCATTGGGGACGTGTGACAGCACATGGGGACAGCCAGGGAGGGGCTGCCACGTCCCCATCATGGCCTGGAGAGCGGCTTTGGAGGGCAGAATTCTGCCCAAAACCCCCTTGGGATCCTGAGGAAAAGCGCCAGAGGATTTTTGGGATGGATTTTAGGGTTCCTCTCTCCCACAGGGTGCTGGGAGCACTGAATTCCTTCAGGGAATGGTCCCAGTCCTGAGTTTGCCAGAGCTCCAGGAGGGTTCAGGGTGGGATTTTTGGGGCGTTCTGAGCCAGGCCAGGATTTTGCCTGGGTGAACATTCCACAATTCCCTAATTCTCTGCCTCTGTCCCAGGCTGCCATGAAAGCCGTGGTGGCCTCCAGCCGCTTGGGCAACCACGGCCACCACGACTGCTCCCGCAGCGGCCGCGGCCAGGGGCGACCCCGGGGCCTGGCCCAGCCCAAGGGCACCGGCGGCACCGAGGCCAGGGAGGAACTCAGCGGCTTCCAGAGTGACCACCCCGCCGTGTCCCCGAGTGACCACCCTGCAGTGTCCCCGAGTGACCACCCCACCGTGTCCCCAGTGACCACATTCCAGAGTGACCACCCCGCCATGTCCCCGAGTGACCACCCTGCAGTGTCCCCGAGTGACCACCCTGCAGTGTCCCCGAGTGACCACCCCGCCGTGTCCCTGGTGGCCCCGGTGGCCACGTTCCAGAGTGACAACTGCACCATGTTCAAGAGTGACCACCCCACAGTGGCCCCAGTGGCCGCATTCCAGAGTGACCACCCCACCGCGTTCCAGAGTGACCACCCCGCCATGTCCCAGAGTGACCACTCCACCATGGCCCCGGTGGCCCCGGTGGCCACGTTCCAGAGTGACCACCCCACCATGTTCAAGAGTGACCACCCTGCCGTGTTCAAGAGTGACCGCCCCACTGTGGCCCCAGTGACCATGTCCCAAAGTGACCACCCCGCTGTGGCCCCAGTGGCCACGTTCCAGAGGAGTGACCACCCCACCGTGTTCCAGAGTGACCACCCTGCTGTGTTCAAGAGTGACCACCCCGCTGTGGCCCCAGTGGCCACATTCAAGAATGACCACCCTGCCATGTTCAAGAGTGACCACCCCACAGTGGCCCCAGTGGCCACATTCAAGAGTGACCACCCCGCCATGTCCTCGGTGGCCCCGGTGGCCACGTTCCAGAGTGACCACCCCGCCATGTTCAAAAGTGACCACTCCACCATGTCCCCAGTGGCTGTGTTCCAGAATGACCACCCCACAGTGTTCCAGAGTGACCACCCCAAGATGTCCCCGGTGGCCACGTTCAAGAGTGACCACCCCGCCGTGTCCCCGGTGGCCACGTTCCAGAGGAGTGACCACCCCGCCGTGTTCCAGAGTGACCACCCCGCCATGTCCCCGGTGGCCACGTTCCAAAGTGACCACCCCGCCGTGTCCCCGGTGGCCACGTTCCAGAGGAGTGACCACCCCACCATGTTTCAGAGTGACCACCCCGCCATGTCCCCGGTGGCCACATTCCAGAGGAGTGACCACCCCGCCGTGTTCCAGAGTGACCACCCCGCCGTGTCCCCGGTGGCCCCGGTGGCCGTGCCAGGCGCCGGCTGTGACAGTTAACGTGCCCGCAGCGGTGACACCGCCGAGCCTTGGCCACTGCCGGGGACCCCGAGAGCTCTCCCGAGGTCTGGGCTCTGGAACATCCTCGTGTCCTGTCCTGTCACCCCCCGGTCACTGTCCCTGTGTCTGTGCCTGCCCAGCTGAGGGGACGAGGAGGTGACTTTGTCTTCCCACTCTGCAGCAGTTTGGGCGGCTGTGGCTTGGAAAGATCCCAAAAAACGAGGAGCAAACAGCAGAGCTAAGGAATTCTCCCACCTTTCCCTGCCAAGCGAGTTGTCTTTAAGGGTTTCCTGTAAATAATCCTGAAGGTTTGGGTTTTATTTTGGGTTTTCCTGTTGTAGCTGTGACATCTCCAGCGCTGTCACCAGCCCAGCCACTGCCCAAGGCAGCGAGTTTTCTTTAAGGGATTTCTGTAAATAATCCTCAAGGTTTGGTTTTTATTTTGAATTTTGCTGTTTTAGCTGTGACATCTCCAGCGCTGTCACCAGCCCAGCCCAGCCCAAGGCAGTGAGTTGTCTTTAAGGGATTCCTGTAAATAATCATCAAAGTTTGTTTTTATTTTGGGTTTTCCTGTTGTAGCTGTGACATCTCCAGCGTTGTCACCAGCCCAGCCCAGCCACTGCCCAAGGCACTGAGTTTTCTTTAAGGGGTTCCTGTAAATAATCCTGAAGGTTTGGTTTTTATTTGGATTTTGCTGTTTTAGCTGTGACATCTCCAGCTCTGTCACCAGCCCAGATGTGGGGTTGCTGCTGTGTTAGGAAGGGTTTTAGGAGACTTTGACCCCAAATTTTCAATCCTCTCTGCACAACAGCCCGTGCCAGAGCTTCCCTTACCATTCCCAGCCCCAGGTTGTGTTTTTTTGGGTGTGTTCCCCATCTCCAGCCTTGCTGTGGATCCCTGGTGGTGGTGGGG
Source organism: Acrocephalus scirpaceus scirpaceus (assembly GCA_910950805.1). Classification (NCBI taxonomy): domain Eukaryota; kingdom Metazoa; phylum Chordata; class Aves; order Passeriformes; family Sylviidae; genus Acrocephalus; species Acrocephalus scirpaceus. The sequence goes on from CAJVGK010000071.1 coordinate 8,588, forward strand.
TGGTCACAGACTGGGAATGCTGGTCTGGCCTCCTTTTGATGTTCCAGGTCAGGATTGAGACCATTTTAACACAGGAATTTACACAACTCTTGAATATTGTGAGATTTTATTTTACAGACATATAACTGCTGTTCCCTGAGGGAGGACAATGAGTTCATACCTTTTTTAATTTTTATTTTTTAATGTAAACAGCGGACAAACTTCTTGACAAGAAATTGCATTTTTTTGTTGTTTTTTAAGGCAGGAAACAGGATAAGAATTTTCAGATTTTCATACAGAGCAAGTGAGTGGACAGGAAAAGCCATATTCCATGTGGGAATTATGGAGAGCTGCTGGGATCCTGCCAGGTTTGAGCCCTAAGGCAGCGACCATGACTTGCACACCCACATTTTGGGCTTAGAATGGTGTGTTCAGGGTAAAAATCCCACCTGGAGGAGAATAAATTCATACAGGAGGTTCATTCCCCTAGGATGGAGGGTGTGGAATTGAGCAGCTGGGACAGGAAGGGGATAAAATAAAACCCCAAAATTGGATGTTTTGCTAAAGGTGATGCAGCAGTGATGGACCTGAAGGTGACAGAGCAGGGTCAGGAGATTCAGGTCAGAGCAGGGGGAGGAAAAAAGAATTTGGATTTTACCTCCAGCAGGAGCAGAAATCAAAACAGCTCCGAGTCAGGATCCACCCCAGAGCTCAGTGAGGTTTGGGGAGCCAAAGACAGCAGAGAAATGGGGTGCTCAAGAGGGGTTTTAATTGGGAAAAATATCATGGCCAGAGCTGCACTGTTTAAAACTTGAGTTTTGAAACTGAGCAGCTGCACAGTGAGGTGGCCCAGGATGAAACGAAGCCGCTGATCCTGTGGGATTCTGCAGCACAAGGAAATTCTCCTTTTTTCTTTGCATTTTTTTTTGCAGGAGGGGCAGTTTCCCCCTCTCCTTTTTCTAACCCTGAGGGCTGAGCCTTGCAGGGTGCTCAGCTCCAAAGTCCATCCTGTGTCATTCCAACTCCGTGTGTGTCTCCGGCGGGACCTGAACTCCTCAACTCCACCTCGTTGTTTCCTAACCCAGGTTTTAAAGACTCTTTTCTATCCTTGGACATGAAATGTTGATTAAAGCCTCTCGCAGGACCAGGCTGGGCACCCCCAGAGCTTCCTAAGCAGGGAAAAAGCTGGAATAACAGTTGCAGGATTCTCAATCCTGCAGGAAAATGGGAATTACAGCTGAGAAATCACTTACACAAACTATGTCCAGCAGCAGAAGGCATCAGGAGGAAGGAGGGGGCCAGCAAGCAAAACCAAGAATTTGTCTCTTATTGTTATTCCACAGATATTTGTATTTAAAGACAGCAAAAATGCGCTCCTGGGAGTGCCCAGGGAGGTGCACCTGGGTCTGCAGAGTGTGTCTGAGTGAGCGTTTCAGTGTGGTGGTGACAGTTCTGACAGCCAGGTGTTTATAACCAAGTAGAGACAGTGAATAAAGCATTAAATCTCAGAGCCTGGGCTCCGTTCTCACTGAATTAATTCTGTTTTCTTGGAATGGCAGGGCTAAAGGTCGGTGTGGAATGGGTTGGGTTGGAAGGGAATTTAAGGAATCATCTAATCCCACCCCCTGCCGTCCCCAGGGACACCTCCCAGTGTGTCCCAGACTGCTCCAAGCCCTGTCCAACCTGGTCTTGGACACTTCCAAGGATCCATTCCCATCTTCTCTGGGAATCCCATTCCAAAAATATGGATTAGATCCAGCTGGGACTGAGCCTGCAGGGCGTGGGTGGTGCCCTTCCCGGGCTGTGGAAAATGCCCCTGCCCACGGCAGGGGTGGCACTGGACGCGCTTTAACCTCCGTCCAGCCCAAACCATTAAATGACGTCACCCTCCGCAGCAATGACGTCACTCGCCCCGTTGCCATGCCGCCCGCCCCAGACTGGGCGTGACTTCCTCATAACCTTCCAATAGACGATGAGGGGGCGGGGCTAAGGCAGCAGCGTGCGCTCTGATTGGCTGAGCCTCGTGTTTTGGCCGCGGCGGGGAGGGCGTGGCGCCAGGCGGCTCTCGCTGATTGGTCCGGGCGGCTCGGTGCCGGGCAGCGCGCGCGGCGCATGCGCGGATCCGCATGTGGAGGGCGGCGGCGGCGCGCGCGGGGGGGGCGGCGTTGTCGGGAGCGCGCACGGTAACAGCGTTACCGGTACTGTTACACGGTAACAGTAACAAACCGGGGGGCCGGGGGGCACACGGGGGTCTGGGGGCCATCACCGGGGTTATATTTGGGAGTCCTGTCCGTCCTCTGACCGGGCGGAGCGAGGGCCCTGTCCTTCCCCTCACCGATGCGTTTTGGGAGGATCCCGTCCGTCCCCTCAGCAGGGAAGGTTTGGGGGGGCGTTCTTGTGAGGGAAGGGTTTTGAGGGGTCCCGTCCTTCCCCTCAGCAGGGAAGGTTTGGGGGAGGCGTCCCCTGTGAAGGGAGGGTTTTGAGGGGTCCCGTTCCTCCCCTCAGCAAGGAAGGTTTGGGGGGGCGTCCCCTGTGAGGGGAGGGTTTTGAGGGGTCCCGTCCTTTCCCTCAGCAGGGAAGGTTTGGGGGGGCGTCCCCTGTGAAGGAAGGGTTTTGAGGGGTCCCGTCCCTCCCCTCAGCAGGAGAGGTTTGGGGGGGCGTCCCCTGTGAGGGGAGGGTTTGGGGGGGCGTCCCCTGTGAAGGAAGGGTTTTGGGGGGTCCCGTCCCTCCCCTCACCGATGCTTTTGAGGGGTCCCATCCCTCCCCTCAGCAGGGAAGGTTTGGGGGGGCATCCCCTGTGAGGGGACGGTTTTGAGGGGTCCCGTCGCTCCCCTCACCGATGCGTTTTGAGGGGTCCCGTTCCTCCCCTCAGCAGGGAAGGTTTGGGGGGGCATCCCCCGTGAGGGGAGGGTTTTGAGGGGTCCCGTTCCTCCCCTCACGGGGCGCTTGGGGGGTTCCACCCCTCACGGAGGGGGGATTGGAGGTCCCGTCCCTCATGCAGGGGGGTCCCGACCCGTCCCTCCCCTCACCGGTTCGGGTTTGGGGGCCCTGTCCCGTCCCTCACCGAGTTTGTGGGGGTCCCTCCCCTCACCGAGGGCGGTTTGAGGGAGGGTCCCGGCCCTCCCCTCGCTGTGAGCGGCTTTGGGCGTCCCGTCCCTCCCCTCACGTGGGGTTTTTGGGGCCGGGCGGTTCCCGCTGTCCCCGCGCCGCCTCACGGGGGTCCCGCACCGGCCCCGCCGTTCCGGGCGCCACTAACGGCCCCTCGTCCTTCCCTTGTCCGCCGCAGGGCCGCGATCCCGGAGCCCCGGCCATCCCACAGCCCCGGCCATCCCAGTACCTGGACCCTGTAAGTACAGGAAGATCTTGTCTTTAATTTATCTTTTTTTTTTAAAGCCCTTGAGGAAGCCCTGAGGGCTCCTGGGCCGCTCTGCTCAGGTTTCTGTTGCAAACCGTGTGTAAAAACGGGGATCGAATTACGTGTTAAAGTCTATCCAGCGCGTTATTTTTAGGGTGTAGTTCCCTGTTTTGAGGGTTTGGCTGCAGGAAGCTGTGGATTGGGCAGGCCCGTGGCTGCATTGTGTAATTCCTGATAATGTTTTCCTCACCCAAGACACTCAGTGAGAGCCACTTGTGCTCCTGGAATTATGGAATTCTTGAATCCTGGGACTGTTTGGGTTGGAAGGACCTAAAAGCCCATCCAGTCCCATCCCTTCCACCATCCCAGGTTGCTCCAAACCTCGTCCAACCTGGCTTTGGACAATTCCAGGGATGGGGCAGCCACATCAGCCACATTCAGCTTCTACAGAAAAATTAAATTGAAGATTTAATTTTGGAGAATGCTGCAGGGTGATATCAGTGTAACGTAAAACAGTAATAATTGTACTAATATGTTTGATTATGTTGGGCTCTGATCTTGGAGGTGTCATCCCACTTAGTCATTCTGTGATTAAATCCTGTATTTCCTTCAGAAAACAAAAACCACAATGGGCAAAGGTGGGTGACTCCTTTAATCCTTTTTTTCCCTCAGAACACCTTGGAATTGCCCTTCTCCACGTGAAGCTCAGCCATGACAGACCAAGAGTTTGTTCTCTGCAAGTGGAAGAGGCGTCTGTGGCCAGCCAAGGTAAGGAGGAATGAGGAAATGTTTGTGGAGGTTGCTTGGAAAGGGCTGGAACAGATCAGGAAGGAAGGGAGAGGTCCCAGGAAACCTGTCTGGACTTGTCTGAGCTGTGGAGACACCAGCAGGAAAAACAGAGATGGCCTGGAGGGATGGGATAGGAGGGGATAACTTCCCACTGCCAGAGGGCAGGGTTGGATGGGATACCGGGAAAAAAATTCCTCACTGTGAGGGTGGAGAGGCCCTGGAATGGATTTCCCAGAGTGGAAATCCCTGGAAGTGCCCAAGGCTGGGTTGGATGAGGCTTGGAGCAGCCTGGACAGTGGAAGGAGTCCTTGCCCATGGCAGGGGTGGGATTTTAAAGTCCCTTCCCACCCACTCCATCCTGGGATTTTATCATTCCGTGATCCTAAGGCTGCTCCCAGGCACTGTCACTGCTCTTACAGAAATATTTTCATTTTTAAATCCTTGGTAAAAGATCTAAAATGAAGATTTTTCACCTTTAACACAGGTTTTGGGCAAACCTGGAGTTGCTGGGAGCAGCCCTGACGCCACCACGAAAAGGATGGGATTTAAAGCTGAAATCCTTGGCTTGGAGAGGCAGTTGAGTATCTTTGTTCCTATCACATGTTTTCATTCTTAGAGGCTAAAAAAATAAAGGGAAGAAAGGAATCCTTTTATCTGAAGGTGCTTGTGAGCCAGGATCCTGGATTTGCAGAAGGTTTAGGTGTTTAACCCTAACAAGGACAGGTTGGGGGAGGGAATGTTTGGGGGTTTTTTTGCTCTCTGTCAGTTTTGTGGTGCTGGGAATGTTTAAGGTGCCGGTTCCAGTCACCTTTTTGTGTTCCAGGGTCAGTGTGAGCTCTGCAAACGCTGTTCCCCTCACGGAGGAGAGGATCAAGGCCATCGCCTCCACCCTGGGTGAGGAGGGAAGGGCCCAAATGTGCTGCTTTGTGTGTTTTTGGGGTGGAAAAATACCTGTAGAAACTCAGCCCAGATGTGCTGCTTTGTGTCTTTTTCTGGGTGAAAAGCACCTGTAGAATTTTACCCCAAATGTGCTGCTTTGTATCTTTCAGGGTGAAAAGTGTCTGTAAAAACTCAGCCCCAAATGTGCTACTTTGTGTCTTTTTGGGGTGGAAAATACCTGTAGAAACTCAGCCCTAAATGTGCTGCCTTATGTCTTTTTGGGGTGAAAAGCATCCAGAGAAACTCATCCCAAATGTTCTGCTGTGTGTCTTTTTGGGATGAAAAATACCCAGAGAAACTCAGCCCTAAATGTGCTGCTTTCTGTCTTTTTGGGGTGGAAAAATACCTGTAGAATCTTACCCCAAATGTGCTGCTTTGTGTCTTTTTGGGCGTGAAAAATACCCAGAGAAACTCACCCCAAATGTGCTGCTTTGTGTCTTTTTGGGGTGGAAAAATACCTGTAGAATCTCATCCCAAATGTGCTAATTGGTGTCTTTTAGGGTGAAAAATACCTATAGCATCTCATCCCATATGTTCTGCTTTGTGTCTTTTTGGAGTGAAAAATACCCAGAGAAACTCAGCCCTAAATGTGCTGGTTTGTGTCTTTTTGGGGTGAAAAGTGTCTGTAAAAACTCATCCCCAAATGTGCTGCTTTGTGTCTTTTCTGGGTGAAAAATACTTACAGAATCTCACCCTAAATGTGCTGTTTTGTCTCTTTTCGGGGTGAAAAATGCCTGTAGAATTTTACCCCAAATGTGCTGTTTTGTATCTTTTTGGGATGAAAAATACCTGTAGAATCTCATCCCAAATGTGCTGCTTTGTGTCTTTTTGGGGTGAAAAATACCCAGAAAAACTCACCCCAAATGTGCTGCTTTGTGGTTTTTGGGTGAAAAATCCACCCAAAACAGCCTAGGGGGATAAAACTTTTGTATTTCACTTATTTTCTTTTCCCCTTTTCCATAAAGTTGGAAAACAGGTTAAAAATTATTATTTTCTTCTTCCCTGGGGTTGTTTGTTGGAGGGATGGTGAAGAAATGTGGGTTTCCCTCAAAGTTAGGCACTTCCAGCTTGGTCTTTGTGTGTCTCCATCCTTTCCCTTGGGAATTGTGAATGATTTAAGTAGTAAAAAATGTACATTAAAAGAAACTCTACAAGTAACATTTATTATTTCTTTAATAATACACTTTTAAAATGACAGAATAATGAGGATAATTTCATTTGTTGAATGTTTTTTCCTCATCAGAGCAAAAGAAAACCATGAGTGAGGCCGTGGAGGAGCTGCAATATCGCTGTTCGCTGAAAATTGCCCTGGATATTCTCCATCAGATGGACTCAGGCAGTCAAATGCCACCTGCAGAAGGACCAAATCCCGAATTTTCCCGGCAGGAATCTGCCCCACCCACCCCCTCCCGCAGCTTTTTCTTGCGCTCTCGCTTTAAAAAATCCGAACCTGAGGCTGCCAAGAGGAAAAGAAAACCCCAAAATAACTGTGGGATGAAGGATGAACCCAAAACACGGAGCCAGGGAGGTTCTGCAGCTCCAGAGGGGAGTGGAAAAGCACCTGGAGGTGGCACAAACCCTTCCAGAGCACCTGGAGGTGGCACAAACCCTTCCAGAGCACCTGGAGGTGGAGCAAGCCCTGCCAGAACACGTTGGGGTGGCACAAACCCTGCCAGGTGCAGTGCCAGGGACTCGTGTGTGGCGCCAGCCCCTGACAGTCAAAACTGCCAAAAACCAGAACCAAAATCATCGCTCAGACAGAGGAAAATCCAGCCCAAAATGGGGAATGGAGTCTCCTGTAAGGCAAAGGGTGGAAGAGGTCAGCAAGGAAGGAAAAGAAGATGTAGGGATGGTTCCCCTCAGGATCAAGCACAGGTGGCTCCTGAGGAGGGGTCTCCACCTGTCCCCTCTAAATCTGGCACCGTGGAACCTCCTAGAAAGCTTGGGAGAACATTCCTGGATTCCTCCTGTGAATCTGCCTCGGATGAGTTGGAGAAAAGCATCAGCAGTGAGAGTGAGAGCCTGGCAAAGCAGCTGGATGGGAGGAGAGAGGCAGAGGGTGGAAAACACCTGGATGGGGCAGGTGCGGCCTCAAGCACAGACAGGAAATGCAGGAACCACCCTGGATCCTCACCTGGGCCCTCGGGTGCCTTCCCTCAGCCTCAGGAGGAGGAAAAGCAGGATCCCTCAGCCCTGGCTGGGAATAAAGCCCCTGACTCCGAGGAAGATGAAGGTGGGCAAATCCCTTGGGGAGGGAAAACCTTCATCCCATGTGGGTGTTGAGCACTGTTATCCACTTTGGGATGGTGCTTTGCTTTTGGGGAAGTGGCTCTTGAATTGCTGATTTAATTTCATTTTGGTTTCTATTCCTGGGAAGCAGAAATGCTGATCCCTTCAGTGCTGGCAAGGGTTTGGGTGGTGTTTGGGTTGTCTGGAATTGTTTGGGGTTTTTGGAACTCACACTTGTTTTCCCTTGCTGCTCTCTGATAAATGGAGATTGTTTTTAAATGAGCAGGGGCAGGGTCCTGAAACCAACCCCATTCCTTCCCCTGTCCCTCTTTTATCCACATCATCAGGGAATTAGGATTCCCTAATTAGGAGTGTGGAGGTGTGTCAGGTCCCCTCTGGGTTGCTCCCACAGGTGTGTCAGGTCCCCACTGGGGTCACCCTCAGGTGTGTCAGATCCCATGTCCCCTCTAGGTCATTCCCACAGGTGGGACAGACCCCGTGTCCCCTTTGGGTCACTCTCAGGTGTGTCAGACCCTGTGTCCCCTCTGGGGTCACCCTCAGGTGTGGCAGATCCTATGTCCCCTCTAGGTCACACTCAGGTGGGACAGATCCCCTGTCCCCTCTGGGTCATTCCTACAGGTGTGTCAGGTCTCCTGGGTCACTCTCAGGTGTGTCAGACCCCGTGTCCCCTCTGGGTCATTCCCACGGGTGGGACAGATCCCCTGTCCCTTCCTGGGTCACAGTGAGGTGTGACAGGTCCCCTCTGGGGTCACCCTCAGGTGTGTCAGACCCCCTGTCCCCGTTGGGGTCACTCCCACAGGTGGGACAGATCCCATGTCCCCTCTAGGTCACACTCAGGTGGGACAGACCCCTTGTCCCTTCCTGGGTCACAATCAGGTGTGTCAGGTCCTCTCTGGGGTCACCCTCAGGTGTGTCAGACCCTGTGTCCCCTCTAGGTCACATTCAGGTGGGACAGATCCCCTGTCCCTTCCTGGGTCACACTCAGGTGTGTCAGGTCCCTTCTGGGTCACACTCAGATGTGTCAGACCATGTGTCCCCTCTGGGTCATTCCCACAGGTGTGTCAGACCCTGTGTCCCCTCTGGGATCACACTCAAGTGTGTCAGACCCCGTGTCCCCTCTGGGGTCACATTCAGGTGGGGCAGACCCCCTGTCCAGGTGGGACAGACCCCGTGTCCCCTCTGGGTCACTCCCACAGGTGTGACAGACCCTGTGTCCCCTCTGGGTCATTCCCACAGGTGTGTCAGGTCCCCTCTGGGGTCACACTCAGGTGTGACAGACCCTGTGTCCCCTCCGGGGTCACTCCTACAGGTGGGACAGACCCCCTGTCCCCTCTGGGGTCACCCTCAGGTGCTCTGAGGCTGATCCTGCCCTAATCCCTGGATCCTGGTGCCATTGGCAGGGCTGGAATCCTCTGGGATGTCTTCCAGGAGAGTTTCCTCGGAGAGCCTCCCCCCGCTCTCCCCTCTGGCCGATGAAGAGGAGGAAAATTTCCCGAGTGTTCTGTCCCATCGAGGTGAGAATCAGCTCAGGGCTGAGGCTCTTCCCCCTCTGTGAGCTTCAGTTCACCTGCAGTCCGTGGGCATTCCAGGAGGGAATCCAGGCCTGGGATAAAATGCATTTCCTGGGTCCATCGGGCATTTTGCTGCAGAATGAAATGAAAATCCCTGGAACTGGGCAGGGGCCTGGGATTGAAGTTGCTGGGTTTCAGTTCAGAACTCCCTGTGCTGCATTTTGGGGTCACTGTAAAAGCACTGAAGAGAAACTCCTGGAGTTTCTCCTGGAGGAGAAGAAGAGAGGGGCAGCATCTGTCTTGTTTTATTGCTTTTAAGGAAAATTTTCCCTTCTTTTTTCATGCCAGAACCCAAATTCTTCGAGGAAGGGATGCTGGTGTGGTGCAAGCTGCGGCGGTATCCGTACTGGCCAGCGGTGGTAAGAGCAGCTCCTGCCTCCTCATATCTTGCTGATAAGGAGCAATTCCCAGTTCTGGAGTGACTTTTGACCTTTCTGGAAGTGTTAAAGACCTTCCAGTAGAAGCATTTCAAAACAGACAAATGTAAATTGCACTGAAACTGTGGTAAATTCACACCTGATTGTACAGAGCACAGGATTATCCCAGTTCTTTTGTCATGGAGCAGGACTTTGTTCCCAATTTACAAAAGAAAGGGGAGGCTCTTTGTGCACTAAAAATGTTCCCTTGGGGTAACTGGTTGCTGCTTCCACTTGAATTTTTTGTATTTGTGTAATAAAAGAAAGTTGTACCAATTCGAAGAATTTAAGTGTGGGTTATAGTGGGTGATACCCACAGAAAAATATCCCTGCTTTATCAGGATTGGGATTTTTAAGGATTTCTCCTCTCTCCAGGTGAAAGCAGTGAAGAGGAAGCACCGGAGAGCCTGTGTGCTCTTCATAGATGGCACCACGAATGAGAAGAAAAAAGGGTAAATGTGGATTTTCATTTCCAGTCTCTGTTTTTCCGTGTCCTGTGCCCATTTCCTGTGCAGGGTGAGGACAATCCTCTCCAGGCTGAGCTGGGAGGGAGGGGCTGGGACAGGTGAGGGTTGCAGGTGCTTTGTCAGGCAGCTCCTTGTCCCTGGGAAAGGCTCAGGAATCGAAACCAAAACCAAAAAAAAAACACCACTGGAATGCAGCCAATGTTCTCTTTGTGCTGCCCAAACTTTCTGAAAACACTGGGCTGCCTTTAACTTTTCTATAATCCAGGTAGTTCTCATTTGTTAGAAGGTTCCATACCTTCAATTCACTTTGGGAGCAAAAATCATTAAAATTTGTGCTCCTTAATTCCTTGAGAAATGGGATTTTCAGGGAGAAGCAGAATAAACAGGGAGTTAATAAACAGGGAAATGGGGCAGCCTCAGAGTTGCACCTCTGACTGTGTTTCTTTAAAAGTTTCTCAGTGTCTCTGAAGAGCCTGAAGCACTTTGACTGTGAGGAGAAGCAGGAGCTCATTGTGAGTATCCCAGGGACTGCAGGGGTTGGGCAAATCCAGTGGGAAATCCAGGACAGAAATGGCCAGGGGGGAATGTGGGGCTTGACCCTCTCAAAGCCACTCTCATCCCTGTGAGAGTTCTGGCAGGAGTTGTTTTACTGTGAGGAAAAAATTGTCCTGGACAATTTCTGTCCCCTGCTTGAAACTCTTGGAGAGCTGCTGGATTTGGGACAGAAAATCCTCCTTGTTTTGCAGGAACGAGCCAAGGAGAATTATTCCAAGGAGATCCAGTGGTGCCTCCAGCTGATCCTGGACTATCGGATCCGAGTGGGTAAGGAGGGCCAGGTGACCACGGGATCCCCAAATCCCAGGGTGGGAAGGGACCCTAAATCCCATCCAGGGATTTAATCCCTGGCCAGGGACGCCTTCCACTGTCCCAGGGTGCTCCAAGCCCCGTCCAGCCTGGCCTTGGACACTCCCAGCTTCTCTGGGATCTCATCCTGAGATCCACCAAGAAAAGGGAACCCCAAGCTTTGATTCCTGAACTGATCCCTGCCCCTGTTTTGGGTTTTTAGGTTGTCACTCTTTCACCGGATCTTTCCTGGAGTATTTTGCTGCTGATATCAGTAAGTGAATCCATCCCTTTGGGAATTTTTCTCTTGGTTGGGTAAACGTAGCTCCAACATTTACACACAAGTGGCTTTGGCACCAGACCCAGAGAGGAGCTGCTGGTAAATTTACAACTCCTCATTATTGCAATCAAGGGGTTAATAAATTAAATAATTACTGGTGGTTCAAGGCAACCAGGTCATGGAATCAGAGAATAGTTGGAGTTGGGACTGGTTCCTTATGTTGCAGAGTCCATGTCAGCTCCTTAATATTTTTATTTTCTTTAAGACAAATATTTTGGTGATGGTTTTTTAACTTCTGTAGTAGAGAAGGAAGAAAAACTCCTCTCAGCAATAAAATTCCTATTGACCTGGCTATGAAAACTCTTTGCACATTTAAATATAAATTATATAAATTCGTGTTTCTCTTTCAGGTTACCCAGTGAGAAAAGAGGGATACCAGAGCGTGGTGCAGATGGCATTCCCAAACACAGAGGAAGTAGGGCCTGGAGAGTCTTCCTCAGACACCTCCCCCCAGAAACCTCCAAGGAAACTCCTCCCTGACAGGACCAGAGCTGCCAGGGACAGGGAGAACAAGAAACTGGTGGAGTTCATTGTGAAGACCAAAGGGGCTGAAGAACATCTGCTGGGGATCTTGAAAAGTGGCAAAGAATCCCGCTGGCTGAAGAAATTCCTCAATTCCAGCCGTTACATGACCTGTGTGGAGACTTATTTGGAGGATGAGGAGCAGCTGGACCTGGTGGTTGGGTACCTGAAGGAGGTGTACAGGGAGATGGACACCAAGAACCTGCACCAGATCCTGGGGGATGGCATCAGATTCATCTCAGATGTGCTTTTACCCGAGGTGAGGGAGCATGAAACGGAGGGAAAATAAACTGTGGAGTGATAAATGACACTAATTCCCATTATTTATTCCTTTGGTGTGACGTGGTTCCTATGGAATTGACGTGGGGAGAGTTCCCAGAACTGAGCCAGGCAGAAATATTCACCCCTGCCCACAGCCTGAGTCACTCAAATGCTGATTTTTAAGCACAGAAAGGAGAAGCCTCAGGTAGTTTGTTGTTTTTAAAAGCAGACTGATAGATTTCTGATGTATTTTAATCACTTTTGAAACGCTTCAAAGCTTTGGTTTTGGGGTTTTTATTTTAATTTGGCGACTTCTCAGGGTTCTCTTGGTCCTCTGTGTGTGTGTCGAGGTGGGGGGTGGCGTGTTGGCTGTTTTTACAGTTGTTGTGGATACCTTGTGTTCTTCCCAGGAATTTTCCCAGGAGAACATTAACTCGTGTAGAAACAAAATTACTGTGAAGAATATTTTAATCTGAGGATAGAAATACCCCCGGGGGATGATACAGAACAATTTCATATTATTTATTTAAGGATTTCAGGCACTCAACGAGCGACTTCATCCAAGTTTTCCAAGTGATTGAGGAACCCTTTTCTCAAAACGTGCTCAGCTGAGGCAGCTTCAGATCCCTGGCTGTGATTTAGTTTTGCTTATTGATTATTATTATTAATTACTCAGTGCTTTTCTAGGCCATCATCTGTGCCATTGCTGCCGTGGATGACATCGATTATGAGAAGGCAGAAGAGAAGTACATTAAAGGACCACCTGTGAGCAAAAGGTACATTTGTTTGCAGGATTTTCCAAGGGTTTTTAATTATCCTTTATTGTTGGACACAGAAAAGGTTTGGGGTGAGGGCAGGAGAGCTCAGTGTCCTCCTGTGATGAACAAAACATGGAAAATATCCCAGGAGAGCTCAGTGTCCTCCTCCTGTGATGAACATAGAGAAGTTCACACTACCAATCATTTAAACATCTTCTCTATATCTTAGTTAAGTGCAGTAATCATTACAGAAATGTTTTACATATGTTATTAATATTGTGATAATCATTAGAAAGATTATTTCTATTCTAGATATATAATTAATATGTCAATAATAATGAAAATATTTTAATATTAGGAAAAGTGTACAAAGTGCTATTGTAATATACAGTCCTTGCATTATATATATACATATATATATACACATATATCATGTATTTATATTATATACATATATATACATATAATATATATATTATACATATATATAATATATATACATGTGTATATATACATATAATATATATACAATATATAATATATATACAATATATAATATATATACAATATGAATATATATATTGTATACATCTAGTATAATGACTACAATGTAAAAATAAAAGGAATATTTTTCCTTTTATATATCAAATACATGGAAAATATCCCAGCTGAGCTACTCCAACACTGCAAATTTAATTTATCCAAGTGATGTAATCTGCACAATAATATCCTGGTTTTAATTTAAAAATTAATTTTATATTAATCTATATTTTTTTTCTTTCCAGAGAGAGAGAATTGTTTGATGAGCAAGTCCTGGGAAGCAAAAAGCTCAAAATGGAGCCAGAGCCTGCAGAGAGCTGAGGAGTGGCCAGGGCTGCCCTGGGGCCAGGTGTAAATAACTCGTGGTGATTTGTATAAAACGTGACATTCTTTGTAAAGTCTGTGTGTGTATTCCCAGATATTCTGCTCTCAGCCTTTGCTGCTTCCTGTGGCCTCGCCACGTTCAGGATCTGCTGGATCCTCATCCATCAGTGCCCTCCTGGGGGGCTGCCAGAGACCCCCAGTGCTGTGCAGAGCTGCTGCTGCTCCACCAGCTTCCACATGGATTCTTTTAGCCAAACTCCCAGCTTGGGAAGGGATTTTGTCCTGGTTTGTGGCCAGTGGTGCCTGGTGGCCTCGTTGCTCCTGATAAAACCGAGAGGTTCCAGGCAGGAAACACTCCCAGGGGTTTCCCCATTCCTGCCTCATGGATCTCCAAGGGTGGGAAATCAGATTGGTGCCCAGAGCTGTGACCACACAAAGATCTGGGCGTTTGTTTTGTTATGACAAGGAAAATTCTGTGGAGAAGGAAGCCAGGTTTGCTTAAACAAAAACCATTCCCTTTTCCTCTAACAGGGAACCAGTGCAGTGCTGGTTTATTGCCTCTTTTGAGGCCATGAATTTTGGGAGGCTTTTAATTGTCTTTTTCTCATCTAAATTCCCAATTTAATCCTGCCCAGCTGCCTGCCCACCTTTGCTGGAGCTGTGGCACATGGCAGCAATGCCACCAAGAACTAATTAATGATGAATAATGATAAATGATACAGAAACCCCCCTGATTAGGGTTTCTCTGTGATAATGAAAAGTGATCTCCTTGCTTGTCCACTAAAACCCAAGATGATTTGAATGAAGAAGTTGAAATTGGGATCCAGATGTCTATCCTGGCTGTAGTAATTATCTGAATATATTTTAATTACACTTTTAATTGCTCTGTGCTCTCTAATGAGTTTCACCGTGGAATCCTTACTCCCGTTATCTCAAGTACCTCAATTATAGGGACAGGCCAGGCAGTGAAGGTTTTATTAAAACCAGTGAGGAGGGATAATGAGTTTTGTGGGATTGGATAAAAAATTAACCATGGACCGAACTCAGAGCTGTGAGTGGCACTTTCCCTTTGGAGGTGAGAGGCTGGGGAAGGATTTCCTGCCCCTCATCCCAGTGCTCTGGGGTGGTTTGGAGATGGGGATCAACTTCCCCTTCCTCTACATTAACCCTGTGTTCTCTTCTCCATCAAAACTCCTCAAGTGCTGTTAATATCCTGCTCCACATTTGTGCACAGAGGCAGAACCACCTCACCCAGCCTCCAGCTGTGGAATCCTGGAATGGTTTGGGGTACCCATCCATGGGCACAGGGACACCTCCCACTGTCCCTGGGTGCTCCAAACCCCTCCAGCCTGGCTTTGGACACTCCCAGGGATAATCCTGACCTTGTCCCACCCCCTTCCAGTGCTGCCCCACCGGTCACTCACTGGTACTGAGCACCAGGCTCAGCCTCACCATGTACAAATCACGTGGATTTAATAAAGTGGGATGAAGTGAATCATCAAAATATGCTGCTTTTGTTTAATTATTTTAATCTGTGGTGGGTGGTGCTTCCACCTCAGTTTTGCAGCTGATGAAGATTGTTTTTGTACATCAGATAAAGCTGTAATATCCTGTCTCAGTTTTGTGTTATTAATCACTGGGAAATGAACTCACTTGGTTTTTGTTGTGCTTTATTTAAAATGGGCTGACACACACAACCTCTGCTTGTGATTGTCCAGTGTTAATTAATCCATGTTCCCTCACCTGCCTCCTCAGGCACTGATCAGTGTAAGATCATTAACTCATATTATTAATTCATATTTAATATCTTTAATAATATTTATCATTAATCCAGTGTTACACTGCAGTCCTTCACCCCTCTCTGCCTGTGCGTGTGCATTTCCAGGATATTAAAACGATCAGGTGCAGGGTTTGGGGAGGGGATAACGAATTCCGAAGCCTCGGGGGGTGTTTTGGGATGAAAACAGCGTTTTTGCAACCCGAGTCCCGGCAGGAAAAGAAGCGTTTGCCGAAACCCGGGATCGAACCAGGGACCTTTAGATCTTCAGTCTAACGCTCTCCCAACTGAGCTATTTCGGCTGCACGACCACGCTCCGCCCCCCCCGCCCGTCACCGCCGGTGGCGCCGCGCCGGGCGGGGGCACACGGGGGACACCGGGCGGGGTGTGGGACACGGGCACGGGACACAGGACAGGCGGGACACGGGGCGGGATGTGGGACACGGACACGGGACAGGCGGGACGCGAGGACGGGCGCGACACGCGACAGGTGCGACACGGGGCCAGGCAGGCGGGAAGCGACGACAGCGCAGTCTCTGTGGCGCAATCGGTTAGCGCGTTCGGCTGTTAACCGAAAGGTTGGTGGTTCGAGCCCACCCAGGGACGGCCGATCATTCTTTTCCTGCGCGACCGCGGCTCCGCAGCCCCGGGATGGGCCCTTCCCGCCGAGTCCTGTGGTGGTTTCGGGACAGCTCCGGGAGAGCCCCGGGACGGCTTCGCCCGCCAGGGATCGGTTTGGGATCGTTTTGCCGCGGGGCCGGCGGGTGCCTCCGGAACCTTTTGCCTGGGTGGCGTTTACCGCCGGAGCGGTGAGGCTGTGGCGCGCCGGGCCCTTTAGCGGGTGCACCGCGCCCAGAGGTTGCGTGAAGGGCTGCGGAGAGATGGCGGCGCTGGGCCGTGAGCGGGGCCGGGAACGGGAGCGGGGACGGGCGTGGGGCAGGACGGGGCCGTGAGCGGGGCCGGGAACGGGGACGGGAGCGGGGACAGGCGTGGGGCAGGACGGGGCCGTGAGCGGGGCCGGGAACGGGGACGGGAGCGGGGACAGGCATGGGGCAGGACGGGGCCGTGAGCAGGGATGGGGACGAGGGCAGTGACCGGTTTGGGGACCGAAATAAACCCTCGGCTCTCCGCCGTGGGAGTGACCGGGAGGGAGCCCTGAGGGCACCAAACCGTTCCCGGCCGCCGGTCGTGCCCCACAGCCGGGCTGAGCTCTGCCGTCCTCTCTTGCAGGTCTCCGGCTCCCCGCGCACGGTGTGCTGGGCTGGCGGTGAGCACCGGGGCGGTGGGACCCGGGGGGGCCGGGGCGGTGAGAGCGCTGAGCCCGGGGCTGGGGGCGGTGGGATGAGCCCAGAGCCGCGGCCAAGCGGCTCCCCGAGCTCTGGGGGTCCGGGGGGTCTCCTTTCCCGCTGGGGTTGGTGGAGCCCTGGCTCCCGGGAGGGCTCTGGTGTGTCGCGGGGGCTCTGTCACCCTGTCACTCTGTCACCCTCTCTGTCCCCAGGCCCGGCTCGGTGAGTCCCGTTCAGGCCCAGCTGCTCCATCAGACGCCGGCGGCCGATGGCGCTGACAGGTAAAACAGCTCTGCCCTGGGGACAGTGATCTTACACTCCTGCCCTGGGGACAGTGATCTTACACTCCTGCCCTGGGGACAGGGAGCAGCGGGTGCTGCCACCATCCCCGCGGGCACCAGTGGCTCCTCCTGTCAGGCATCTCCTCCCTTCCCTGCTGAAATTTGGGAAGATCTGGGAGCTCTGGGAGCTCTGGGAGAGGCAGCCAGGGGCTCTCTGTGGTTGGGGCACGGCTGAGGGCTCTGCTTGGGCACCAAACCCACCAATCCCACAGCGGGGAGAATCCTCTGCTACAAACAGAGGGGTTGGATCGTCATTCCTCAGGGAATCTTTGTGGGGCTAAGGGCTGATTCTGCAAGGAAATAACTGCAGAGTGATGGCTCTGTGCTGCTCCTTCCAGCTCTGCCCAGCTGCAGAAGAGCTCTGCCGTGGTGCAGAGGAAATCCTACGTGCCCAGCAGCCGTGGAGAGTACGTGATTGCCAAGCTGGATGACCTGGTCAACTGGGCACGGCGGGTGAGTGCCCTGGCACCAGGCTGCCCTGGCACCCAGGGACACGGGGGGACACATGGGAGGCACCTCCTGCTCAGGATAAAAATAAACTCAGCTGCTGTGGCCGAGTTCTGTGGCCAGAGGGTGACACTGCAGTGACAGAGAGGGAGAGAGGCTGAGGGTGTGTGGGGGGTCTGGAACTGCCCTTTGGTCACCAGGAAAAGGAACTTTCTGGAGTTGTCCCTGCCCTGAGCAGCTGCTCTGCCTGTGGGGAAGGGTGACATGGGTGACAGTGCCCTGGCTCTGCTGTGCTCTGCCTTAGCTGGGCTGGTCCTTCTCTGGCCACCACTGTCCCCGTGGGGCCCTGAGCTGTCCCTTTTCTGCTGTCCCTGAGCTGTCCCTTCTTCAGGGTTCTGAGTTGTCCCTTTTCCCATCACTGCTGTCCCTGTGGGACCCTGAGCTGTCCCTTCTCTGGCCACCACTGCCCCTGTGGGACCCTGAGCTGTCCCTTCTCTGGCCACCACTGCCCCTGTGGGACCCTGAGCTGTCTCTTCTTGGGCCACCACTGTCCCATGTGGGGCCTTGAGCTGTCCCTTCTTGGGCCACCACTGTCCCTGTGGGGTCCTAAGCTGTCCCTTTTCTGCTGTCCCTGAGCTGTCCCTTCTTCAGGGCCCTGAGCTGTCCCTTCTCTGCTGTCCCTGAACTGGGATACCACTGTCCCTGTGGGGCCCTAAGCTGTCCCTTCTTGGGCCACCACTGTCCCTGTGGTGCTCTGAGCTGTCCCTTTTCTGCTGTCTCTGAGCTGTCCCTTCTTTAGGGCTCTGAGTTGTCCCTTCTTCCATCACTGCTGTCCCTGTGGGGCTCTGATCTGTCCCTTCTGTGCTGTCCCTGAGCTGTCCCTTCTCTGCTGTCCCTGTGGCTCTGAGGTGGCCTTATCAGTGTAGGGGAGCATCTCTGGACACGTCCAGGCTGCACCCAGAGCTCTCCCTGTACCCATTCCCCCCGAGCTGTGGGGTTTTTTCCTCCCTTTCTTTGTGTCACCCACGCTGTCCCTGAGCTCCTGCCTGTCCCCACAGAGCTCCCTGTGGCCGATGACCTTCGGGCTGGCGTGCTGTGCCGTGGAGATGATGCACATGGCAGCCCCTCGCTATGACATGGATCGTTTTGGGGTGGTGTTCCGGGCCAGCCCGCGCCAGGCCGACGTCATGATCGTGGCGGGGACCCTGACCAACAAAATGGCGCCGGCGCTGCGCAAGGTACGGGGCTGGCACTGTCACTGTCACTGCTGGGTAACAACAACACACTGACACTGCTGGGTAACAACAACACTGTCACTGCTGGGTAAAAACAACACACTGTCACTGCTGGGTAACAACAACACACTGTCACTGCTGGGTAATGACACACTGTCACTGCTGGGTAACAACAACACTGTCACTGCTGGGTAACAACAACACACTGTCACTGCTGAGTAACAACAACACACTGTCACTGCTGGGTAACAACAACACTGTCACTGCTGGGTAACAACAACACACTGACACTGCTGGGTAACAACAACACACTGTCACTGCTGGGTAACAACAACACTGTCACTGCTGGGTTAGGGACAGCTGAGTAACAACAACACACTGTCACTGCTGGGTAACAACACACTGTCACTGCTGGGTAACAACAACACACTGTCACTGCTGAGTAACAACAACACACTGTCACTGCTGGGTTAGAGACAGCTGAGTAACAACAACACACTGTCACTGCTGGGTAACAACACACTGTCACTGCTGAGTAACAACAACACTGTGACTGCTGGGTAACAACAACTCACTGTCACTGCTGAGTAACAACACCCTGTCACTGCTGAGTAACAACACCCTGTCACTGCTGGGTAACAACACACTGTCACTGCTGAGTAACAACACACTGTCACTGCTGAGTAACAACAACACACTGTCACTGCTGGGTAACAACACACTGTCACTGCTGAGTAACAACAACACTGTCACTGCTGAGTAACAACAACACTGTGACTGCTGGGTAACAACAACTCACTGTCACTGCTGAGTAACAACACACTGTCACTGCTGAGTAACAACACCCTGTCACTGCTGGGTAACAACAACACTGTCACTGCTGAGTAACAACACACTGTCACTGCTGGGTAACAACACACTGTCACTGCTGAGTAACAACACACTGTCACTGCTGGGTAACAACAACACACTGTCACTGCTGGGTAACAACAACACTGTCACTGCTGGGTAACAACAACACACTGTCACTGCTGGGTAACAGCACACTGTCACTGCTGGGTTAGGGACAGCTGTGTAACAACACACACTGTCACTGCTGAGTTAAGGACGGCTGAGTAACAACAACACACTGTCCTTGTGATTTGGGACAGCTGAGTAACAACACACTGACCTTAGGATTTGGGACAGCAGGGGAATGATACAAGGCTCTGAGTTGTCTTGGTTTGGAAATTCAGGTGTCTGCCAGGGAAAGCTAGAGCTTCTCTTGGAATGGAGAATGTAAAGCCCTTTCCTCCAAATTATTATAATTTTGCAATTAGGGGCTTTCAGGCAAAGATATGGGAATAGGAGTAACAGTTCTTTGCTAGGAATATTTTAAAAAAGGAAAATACAAATGTAGTAGTACAAAAAAAACCCCAAGCAAGCAAACAAAAGTCCTGGAAACCCTGACAGGGTCAGAATAAAACCTGACCCCTGTTGGTCAGGGTGTTGGGAGCAGCCCCAATAAATCCCCCTGCAGTGACAGATGTGGTTCTGTGGGGCTGAGATGATCCTGGAGAATGTCCAGTGGTGTGAGATGGGTCTGGGCTTCCTCCAGGGATCCAGTGGGAAAAAATAAAAGGAATTCCTGGTGTTCCAAATCTCAGATTTTATCCAGGTAGGAAGGGTTGGCTCCTCCCACTGGGTGGAGCATCTCCCAATGGATGATGTCATGTGTGATGTCATTGGTGAGCCTGCATGGCCCATTAACAGCAGATATCCCTGATGATGTCATGTGTGATGTCATTGGTGAGCCTGCATGGCCCATTAACAGCAGATATCCCTGATGATGTCATGTGTGATGTCATTGGTGAGCCTGCATGGCCCATTAACAGCAGATATCCCCTGGGGGGTGGACAGGTGGTGAAAAAGATAAGAAACACTGCCCCAGAGATAAGGAACACTGCCCAGATGAGAAACCCTGCCCTACCTGATTTTAATGGCTGGCCCATTATCACAAGGCATCCACCCCTCTCCCCCATGGAGTTACAAGAGATAAAGAGAAAACATCTCAACTGCTTTCAAGAGATGAAATAGAACACACATTTTTTGGTGACATAACCCAAGAGTCTTCTGATGGGAGGGTGTATGGCAAAAGTTTATTGAAAGGCAGATTCTTTTATACGGTGTTTCAGTACAAATGATGTGATTGATTGTTAGAGCCAACACCTCTTTATAAACATCTTTGCCAGTAAGGAAGTTGGAAAACACCAGGTGTCAGGAAAAAAATATTTACAAGAATTGTTTGGGTTCTTCATTATGATTTCCCAGGCCAGAGTTGAGAGTTATGCACTTGGCTCTCCCACAGCTTTTCCACAGCTTTCCCACTTTTTCCAGCTAGTGCCTGAAGCCTAAAAATCCATCTTCTGACCACTGTCAGCCCTCACAGACACAACTCTCAGCTCTTTCCAGAAGGCAAGATCCTCATTTATTTACACATCTCATCCTTTTATAGATGGCTCTGAGAGAGCAGGATGTGGTTGGTCCTCAAACCATCACCTCACCACCACTGACTAACCAGAAATAAAACCTCTTCCTAAACACCTTGCAAGTAAACAGGAAATTCAAAACACCAGCTGTAAAGATTGTTTTAATTCCCTCTCACAGGGAATTAAAATTTAAATTAAAAATTAAAATTTTATTTAAATTTAAATTAAATTTAATTCCCTTACTCAGGCCAGTGGGGGAAAGTTATGTGAGTTGCTTTCCCACAGATTCTGCTGCTGCCTGATACTTGAAAATCTCTCTCTCTCTGTCCTGGCTGTCAGCATCCACAGGTTTCTTATCTTTTCTTTGTGTTAGAGCCAGGATTAATCCACAGGAGTCACAGTTTTGTGTTTGGACTCAGTGTTTATTAATCCTTATCTATATTACAGCCTCAGGAGTTGTGAGCTCTAACAAAGCAGAAAATGGCTCTGTCTGTAACTCTTTCCAAGGTTATTTAAGCACTAATTACCAATAATGAGATGACACCTATATTATTTATACTTTTGACCCAACAATTTACCACCCAAGGCTGCAATGCAGACACTTTCCACCCAATTAGAAAAAAAACACCCAAAACCATGAAGAAGAAGATGAAGAAGAAGGACTTAGACAATGTCTTAAATCCTCCAAATTGTCCCCTATGTATTATTATGTACTAAAACCCCAAATTCAGTTTTTCACCCTTTGAGATCACACAATACCATTCAAACTGCACACCCACAACTATCACTCAATTTTGGAAGCCTGCTCAAAAGCCTCAGATCAACTGCAGTGCCTTAACCCCAGCACAGAAAGCCTGAAATTCTCAACTTCCATAATTCCAGCAGTACTGGGGACCACGGGGACCTTGGGCAGAGCAGAAATCATCCCAAAAATCTCTGTCCTGCAGGTCTATGACCAGATGCCAGAGCCTCGCTACGTGGTGTCCATGGGGAGGTGAGTGTGGGTGCCATGGGGGGAATTCTTTGCTTGTTTGTGTTTCTAAATTCTTCAAGAGGTGAAGAAGAGGTGGAGCAGAGCAGGAGGTGGAGCAGAGCAGGAGGTGGAGCAGAGCAGGAAGGCTCCTGCTGGGAATGGTGTGCGTGAATCCTCCCAGGGAGAGATTCAGGGGGGTTGCAGCTGCCAAACTTGTGTATATCCAGAATCTCAGAGTTTGGTTTTGGCTCAAAATGTTTCTGCTGTGCTGGAATCTGCTCCATGAAGGGATTTGGTTGGAATCTGCCCCAAAGGGGGACTCAGTTGCTCCATGGAGAGACTCATTTGGAATCTGCTCCCTGAGGGGACTCAGTTGGAATCTGCTCCCTGAGGGGACTCAGTTGGAATCTGCTCCCTGAGGGGATTTGGTTGGAATCTTCTCCATGAGGGGACTCAGTTGGAATCTGATCCATGAAGGGATTTGGTTGGAATCTGATCCATAGCGGAATTTATTTGGTTGGAATCTTCTCTATGAGGGGACTCAGTTGCAATCTGCTCCCTGAGGGGATTTGGTTGGAATCTGCTCCATGGGGGGGACTCGGTTGGAATCTGCTCTATGAAGGGATTTGGTTGGAATCTGCTCCATAAGGGATTTTGGTTGGAATCTGCCCCAAAGGAGGACTCAGTTGCTCTATGGAGAGACTCATTTGGAATCTGCTCCCTGAGGGGACTCAGTTGGAATCTGCTCTCTGAAGGGATTTGGTTGGAATCTTCTCCATGAGGGGACTCAGTTGGAATCTGCTCCTTGAGGGGACTCATCTGGAATCTGTTCTATGAAGGGACTCAGTTGGAATCTGCTCCATTGTGGAACTCAATTGGACCCCATGGTCTCGGAGATCTTTTCCAATGATTCCATGATTCTCACAACTTTCTTGTTCCCACACCGGGGCTGAGCGTGGCCAGTCCAGGCTGGAACAGGACAAATTCTAAGAAAGCTCTGAGGCAAAACAGAACCTTTTGTGGCAGAGAGGGAGGGCAGTGAAATCTGCTTTGTGAGGCTGATGGGAACAGTTCAGTTGGGTTGGATTGACCTAAAAACATCCCAGGCAGGGCTTGTGATGGGGGAGTGTCACCTGTGAGCTCTCAGCTGGTGGCTCCAAGCCTGGCAGTGCCCACCTGCCCAGGGCCACCATCCTGACCCTGTCCTTGTCCCTGTCCTGCAGCTGTGCCAACGGTGGGGGCTACTACCACTACTCCTACTCGGTGGTGAGGGGCTGTGACCGCATCGTGCCCGTGGACATTTATGTGCCAGGTATGAGGGGCAGCTCCCCCTGGGAGCAGGGCAGGGAGAGAGAGGGGAATTCTCTGCATTTGGGGGTAGGTTGGAAAGTTTTTCCTCTTGCAGTGGTGGGGAAGCTGCAGCAGCTCCAGGGATTGGTTGGAATCTGCTCCATAGGGGAATTTGGTTGGAATCTGCCCCAAAGGAGGACTCAGTTGCTCCATGAGGGACTCATGGGGAGGGTTGTGGTGGTGGTGGCAGCATCAGTGGGGTGGGAGAGGGGTTTGGATACACTTGGAAATCAAAGAATTGATAAAAAGTGTGATAAACACCATGAATTTAATTTCTTTACACTCCTGCCTGTGCCAGCCACAAGCCAGAGGGGAGCCAGCTTTGGGATGAGTCCTGGGCTTGGCACCTCTGCTGCTGGCTCCAGCTCTGTGCAGGTACCAGCCCTGTGATCTCCCTCCCTTCTTCCCTTCTTTCCTTTTCCTCTCTCTCAGGTTGCCCACCCACAGCTGAGGCTTTGCTCTACGGGATCCTGCAGCTGCAGAGGAAAATCAAGCGGGAGAAGAGGATGCAGATCTGGTACAGGAAATAATTTATATCCCCACTCACTGCCCCGCTCACAGTCACGCACAAACCCGGCTCCTCAATAAAACTCCACCTGCTCCAGGTGCTTTTCTGTCTTTAATAAACCCCTCTGCTCTGAGGGGTTCAAAAACTGGGCTGAAAAGGAGGAGCTGAATTTGACACCACTGCTAAGTTGATTTCTGGTCTGGTCCTTCCAATAAAACTCTACCTGGTCCAGGTGCTTTTCTGTCTTTAATAAAACCCTCTTATTTGAGGGGTAGAAAAACTGGGCTGAAAAGGAGGAGCTGAATTTGACACCACTGCTAAGTTGGTTTCTGGTCTGGTCCTTCCAATAAAACTCTACCTGGTCCAGGTGCTTTTCTGTCTGTAATAAACTCCTTTTATATAAGGGTTTGAAAAACTGGGCTGAAAAGGAGGAGCTGAATTTGATAACTGCTAAGTTGGTTTCTGAACAATTTATCAGGGAAGGTGATGTCTCGTGACATAAAGGCTTTGTCAGAATTTGGGGTTTTTTAGCTTTGTTGGGAAGTTTTTAGACCAACATATGTCCAGGTGATCCCTGAGCTCGTCCCTTACTCACCACCTGCTCCTTGTTGGTAATTCCTACACAGGATTTAATAAATCTATAATATCTGTGTGCACAGGGGCCAGAAATTAATTCTGTTTCTGTAACAAGTCAAATGCTGATGATTAAAATCAGATTGTGATTAATAAACCTGAATGTAGAGCTCTGAGGCAGGGCAGGGATAAAAGAGCCTGTCCTGGATGTATCCCAGGAGCCTGGGATGAGGAATGGCCGTGCCTGAGGGACAAACACACTTTGGAAAGACAAATAAAACACTTGGGAACAGCGGTTTGGGTATTTCATTCCTTTTAATGGACTTTATCCCTTCTGAGGAGAGAGGAAACATTTATTGAGCTCTGAGGGGGTGTTGGGGTCAGGATTTGCTGCCCTGGGCTTTGGCCGAAAATGTTGGGAAACTTCCCTGGGGAGTTGCTTCAGGAGAAGCTGAAATGCCTCAAAATGCCTCAGAGTGCCCCATTTCTCCCACCTGGTTTGGATTATCTGACTCTTGTGGGAAGGCACCCTGTGATTTCTCAAAATGATCCAGTTTTTAGAGGAAATGGCTGGCTCTGCAACCCGTTTGGTCAAAGGCTTATTTTCAGAACCAAACTCTGAAATTCCAGCATAATTGAGAATTTGAATTCTTGAGAGGACAGAGAAGGGTGAGATCTTCCACAGAGCCCACAAGACCCCTCCAGATCAGGGGGCTCCTGGGGCAGGGAGATTCCTTTTGTCCCCTGGAATCCATCCCAAAACCTCCACCCATCTCTGGATGAATCAGCTTCGATCTCTCCGGGGTTTTAAAGGAGATCGGAGCTTTTCTCCTCCTCCTCAGCACCCGCCCCGCTCCCCGGGCCGGGCTCAGTGTTTGAGCACGGTGGGGGTGATCATCCTGGGGTGGGAGTAGTAGCGGCACTCGCGGGGCGGCTGCAGCTCCATCACCCCGGTGCTGATGTTCTCCCGCCGGAACCCCGCCTGCAGCAGCGGCCCCACCTGGGTCTCCTGCGGGACAGGAGAGAGGGGAGAGAGAGGGGAGGGAGAGGAGAGGAGAGGAGAGGAGAGGAGAGGAGAGGAGAGGAGAGGAGAGGAGAGGAGAGGAGAGGAGAGGAGAGGAGAGGAGAGGAGAGGAGAGGAGAGGAGAGGAGAGGAGAGGAGAGGAGAGGAGAGGAGAGGAGAGGAGAGGAGAGGAGAGGAGAGGAGAGGAGAGGAGAGGAGAGGAGAGGAGAGGAGAGGAGAGGAGAGGAGAGGAACCATGGCTTGAGCTGTCTCATGGCAGAAGGGACACCGCGGGGACACGAGGCCGGCAGCCTCGGGGGAAACCCCCTCCGAGCTCCCCTTTGGCGTTTCCCATCCCCAGCACCCCGGGTGAGTTCCACAGCCATGGAGAGCTCTGGCTCATCCCGGGCACGCCTTTAGGGAGGGGAACAACTCACCTCAAACATCTTCTCGATGTCGCTGTACCTGGTTTTGAGCAGCTCGCCCCACGAGGTGAGGTTGCAGTAGGTGAGGACCCCTCCGGGCCGCAGCAGGCGGAAGGCGTGGCCCTGCCCCGGGAATCCGGGAATTCGGGGATCCGGGTCAGCTCCTCCCGCTCAGCCCCCGGCCCCTCTCCCCCTCCGAGCCCCAGAGCCGCTCCCCGAGGTGTCACCTGGATGAAGTTGAACTGATGCGTGTGCCAGGTGTCCTCCGAGAGCGGGTAGGTGTCGTACAGGATCCCTGCCCGGGAACACCGGGGCTGGTTAGCTGGGAGGGACCCTGAGCGGCTCGTGTGTCCCGGGAAATCCCCCTTGGTGGCCTGGGTTTGTTATTTCCTACTGCAATTTGCCCCCGCGTCTCTGACCCCTGGAAGGCACCGATGTGATGGCCCCCAAAATAAGGACAGGGATCCACAGGACAAGGATCTATTTCCCTAGGAGAGGGATCCACTCCAGGACAAGGATCCATTTACCCAGGACAAAGATCTGCTCCCTAGGACAAGGATCCACCCCAGGACAACGATCTGCTTCCTAGGACAAGGATCTGATCCCCAAGACAAGGATCCACTCTCCAAGACAAGGATCTATTTCCCCAGGACAAGGATCCACCCCCAGGAGAAGGATCTGCTCCCCAGGACAGAAATCCACTCCAGGACAAGGATCTATTTTCTCAGGGCAAGGATCCATTTCCCCAGGACAAGGATCTGCTCCTCGGGACAAGGATCCACTCCCCAAGATAAGGACCTATTTCCCCAGGACAAGGATCCATGCCCAGGATAAGGACCCCAGGGACACAGCAGTGCCCTGTCCGCAGCCCCATGGGCAGATGTGGGCTCCACCTGCCCCCCGGTCAAACTGCTCCCCCTTTCCATGGCTCAGGGGTGCCCTGGGGTGCCCCCCAGTGTAACTGCTCCCCCTTTCCATGGCTCAGGGGTGCCCAGGGGTGCCCCGGGCTTTGCTGAGCCCCGTTTTTAGCAGGATCCCCACCCCGGCCCCTCCCCATCCTCACCACTGAAGTGCCCGTCCGGCAGCGTTGGCACCACGTCCTCCCACAGCCCCTTCAGGGGAACCACCTGCGGGCGGGGGGCACAGGGGTGAGCTGGGGGGGTCACGGGCACCCCCCAAGCCTGGCACAGCCCACCCTGCCCCCGACCTTGTGTGGCTGTGCCTTGGCCCACTGCTCCAGGCGGCGGAAAACGCCCTCGTTGCACTCGATGATCCAGTGCTCCTCGATGTCGAATTCCTGCACCTTGGAGGCGGCGATGGCCATCCCGAACCCCACCTCCAGCACGCGGCCGCCTGCAGGTGGAACGCGGCACTCACAGCTCCGGGTTTTCTCTGCCTCAAATCCCCCCAGCCCTGAATTCTGACCCGTTCCTTCCCCAAATTTGGGCTCTTTGGGTGCGGGTTGGGAGCACGTGGTGCTGCTGGCACTGAGGGGAGAAGTTGGGAGCAGCCACATGTCCCTGTCACCTGCTGCCTCTGTGTCCCTGCCACCTGCTGACCCCCCAGCTGTCCTCATGTCCCTGTCACCTGCTGCCCCTGTGTCCCTGTCACCTGCTGCCCCCTCAGAGTGGCCCTTTGCCCCCACCAAACCCCCCAAGTTGATCCCAGTGGGAACAAACAACGTCCGACCCTCCCTCTGCCAGGGAAACATCCCCAAAAATCAGCAGGTCCTCGATGGAGAAACAGCCCCAAAATCAGCAGGTCCTGGGAGGAGAAACAGCCCCAAAAGTATCAGGTCCTGGGAGGGGGAAACAGCCCCAAAATGAGCAGGTCCTGAATAGGGAAACAGCCCCAAAAGCAGCAGGTTCTGAAAGGAGAAACATCCCCAAAAGCAGCAGGTCCTGGATAGGGAAACATCCCCAAGATCAGCAGGTCCTGGGAGGGGAAACAGCCCCAAAATCATCAGGTCCTGGATGGGAAGTGGCTGCATCCCTTCCCC
Organism: Acrocephalus scirpaceus scirpaceus; assembly: GCA_910950805.1. Lineage (NCBI taxonomy): Eukaryota > Metazoa > Chordata > Aves > Passeriformes > Sylviidae > Acrocephalus > Acrocephalus scirpaceus. The sequence continues at coordinate 36,327 of CAJVGK010000071.1, forward strand.
ATGTCCCCATCCCCTTTCAGGAATGCATCACCCTGACACACAAGCACACAATGCCACCACGGCCCTGCTGTCCCTGTCACTGTGTGGGAGCCACGTGCAGTGGGGTCCCCCAGCAGAACATCTCCCCCCAGACCAGTTGATTTTGGAGAAATTGCACCCCCATCACACCCCAGAGTCCGTGGGGTCCCCGTTACCCTTGGATGCTGCCACGGTGGCCAGCGAGTGCATGTAGGGCGTCTCCCAGCGCTCCATCACCGGCTTGCCCAGGATCTCCAGGTGGGCGTCGGGCTCATCGTAGCCCGCCGTGGCTTCCCTCCAGGCCGCCCTGCAATCCTCGCCCTCGGCAAAGATCGGCGCCGCCGCCGCTCCGGAGCTCATGGCTGCGGGAGGAAAGTCCAGCTGGCCGGGCCGAGAGTGCCGGGGGAGGGAAAGAAAGGGCCACTGGGCTCTTGGCCGGCTTTAAATAGCCCCGCTGGAAAGTGCTGAGTGTGCACAGCCGGCTGGGGCCCCTCCAGGGATCGGGAGCGCTTATCGGGAATGGGAGCCCTTATCGGGAACGGGGCACCGCGGGGCAGGCCGGGGCTGCCAGGCCTGAGTGGTCACACGTGGCCCGGGGGTCACCGGGGTGATCTGGGGGTGCACAGGATGTCCCTGTCCCCGGTGGCACCGTGCTGTGCATGGCCGGAGTGGGGGTGAGCAGCGCTGCTGAGTGGTGAGGCCGGGCAGGATCAGGGGGACATGGAGGAAAGGGTTTTCCATGGGCACGGTGTCCCAGGCTGTGGCATCCTCCGGGGCTGTGCCACCCTCTGGGGCTGTGCCACATTCGGGGTCACACACAGCCCTGTGCCACCCTCCGGGTCACACACAGCCCTGTGCCCTGCGCTGTGCCACACTCAGGGTCACACACACAACCCTGTGCCCTGCACTGTGCCACCCTCCAGGGCTGTGCCACCCTCCGCGGCTGTGCCACACTTGGGGTCACACACACAGCTCTGTGCCCCAGGCTGTGCCAGCCTCCGGGACACACACAGCCCTGTGCCCCACGCTGTGCCACCCTCCGGGGCTGTGCCACACTCGGGGTCACACAGAGCCCTGTGCCCTGCACTGTGCCACCCTCCGGGGCTGCACACCGGGACTGTGCCACCCTCCGGAGCTGTGCCACACTCGGGGTCACACACAGCCCTGTGCCACAGGATGTGCCACCCTCTGGGGCTGTGCCACACTCAGGGTCACACACACAACCCTGTGCTCCAGGCTGTGCCACCCTCCGCGGCTGTGCCACACTCGAGGTCGCACACAGAGCCCTGTGCCCCAGGCTGTGCCACCTCCGGGGCTGTGCCACCCTCCGGGTCACACACAGCCCTGTGTCCCGCACTGTCCCACGCACGGCAGGACCGCGCACGCTGCCGGCGTCACTTTGCACCGTGCACAGCGCTGTGTGTGACAGGAGTGACCCGCACGCCCAGGGCAGAGCCGGAAGGGCCGGAGGGAGGGTCCCGGGGGGCTCAGGGGATGCTGAGCCCGGCGGGGGCGAGGTGGGACCCTGCAGGTGGGCAACGGGACCCGCGGGTGAGCGGTGGGACCCCACGGGAGCGCAGTAGGACCCTGCGGGTGGGCAGTGGGATCACTGGGGGTGGGCAGTAGGATTCCCGGGGTGGGCAGTGGGATCACCGGGGGGCGGGGGGCAGTGGGATCACCGGGGGTGGGCATTGGGACTCCCAGGGGTGGGCAGTGCGATCACCAGGGTTGAGCAGTGGGGTTCCCGGGGTGGCCAATGGGATCACCGGGGGTGGGCAGTGGGATCACTGGCGGTGGGCAGTGGGGTTCCCGGGGGTGGGGACAGTGGGGGTTCCCGGGGGGGGCAGTGGGACCCCACGGACCCCGCGGAGGCCCCGCCCCCCCGGCGCGCGCGGACTGCCCTTCCCGCCGGCCCCCGCGCGCGCGCGGCCACGCCCCTCTCTGCCCCTCCCAGGGCGCGGCCCCGGAGACCCCGTAGCGAGGGGCGGGTGCGCGCGCAGCGGCGGCGCTGAGGGAGCGCGAGCGCGCGGCGGGGGGGGCCGGGCCGGGCCGGGGGCGGCGGGGGGGGAACCGGGACACAGGAACCGGGACACGGCCGGGAGCGCCCGCCCGCGGCCCCACGACCCACCGCTGGCACCGCCGCCACCGGAGGGAAGAGCCGGGCGCGGCCCCGGAGGAGCCGCCGCCATGAACAGCGTGGGAGGCGCCGATGAGATCGGGTGAGGGGAAGGGGAGGGCGACGCGCTGGGACGGGGAGGGGAGGTTCGGTCACCTTTTCCCGCAACCTCAGGAGAGGGTCCCGCCGGGGCTCCCCCCGGGCTGGGGGGCTGAGCGGGGACCGGTGCCGGGCCGGGAGGTGTTAAGGGGGGGCCGGTCCCGGGCCGGGGGTGCTGAGGGGGGGCCGGTCCCGCCATGTTGGGGCCGTGAGGGCGCACACCCCCCTCCCGTCACGTGACCGGCGCGCGCGCGGGGCTGCGGCAGGTGCGCGCGCCCAAGGTCACCCGCCCGCGGCGCTTCCCGCGCCCGCCCGCACCGGATCCCGCCCGTGTCACACCCGCGTCCCACCTCGTGTCCCTTCGTGTCCTCCTCTCCTGCCCGCTGACGCGGGGACGCGGGGCCGGGGGGATAACCACGCCGGTCGAGGGAGGGGATTGTCCCGCTCTGCTGGTGCGGCCTCACCTTGAGTCCTGCGTGCAGTTTTAGGCGCCACAATATAAGAAGGGTACCGAGGTGTTAGAGAGCGTCCAAAGCAGGGTAGCGGACATGGTGAAAGGCCTTGAGGGGAAGCCTTAGGAAGGGAGGCTGAGGTTACTTAGTGTGTTCAGCCTGGAGGAGACTGAGGGGAGAGAGACCTCATCGTAGTCTAAAACTTCCTCGTGAGGGGAAGCAGAGGGGCAGCTCCGATCTCTGCTCCCAGGGACCAGTGACAGAACCGGAGCGAACGGCTGGAACTGTGTCCGGTGAGGTTTAGGGTGACTGTCAGGGAGGTTTTTCCCCCCAGAGGGTGCTGGGCACTGAACATGCTCCCCAGGGAATTTTCCCGACCCCAGGGCTGCCACAGCTGCAGGAGCGCTTGGACAACGCTCCCAGGGACAGGGTGGGATTGTTGAAGAGTTCTGTGCAGGGCCAGGAATTGGACTCGATCGTCCGTGAGGGTCTGTTCTGTGATTCTGTGATCCCGCTGGGGACTTTGACTCATCAGGGCCGCCCCGAGGGGCTTGGGATGGAGGAGGGGGAAGGTGGTGGGACAAAGGCAGCACCAGGAGCCTCCCCTCACCCTCCGTGTCCCCCAGCAGGGCTGCCCTCCCGAGCTCCCCTCTGCTGTCCTCTGCTCCGGATGTGTTCCAGGCAGGAAAATCCCCGTTTTATGTTTTCCTGGGGGTTTTGTGGCTTCAAAGTGAAAAACTTACACAGGTCTGACATGCTTTTGAATCATAGCAAGGCTTGGGTTGGAAGGGACCTTAGAGATCATCCAGTTGCACTCAGTATTATTCTGCTTGAGAGCTGTACCCTGGTGACATTGAAATAATCAGGCTGCACACTTGGGCATGGTAGAACTCGAAGTAGCAAAAGCCAAATGAAAAAATCCTTGACTGGTTCTTCCAGTGCAAGTTTTGGCACAGAATTTGCCCATTAGGATTGGTCATCTTGTTTGAAACTGGAAACACAGAACCACTTGTCCCATGCTGCTTGCACTGCTTTACTGCACGTTCTTCATTTGTAAATCCTAAAAATACAGGAGGCAGGATAAGTGATTGGAATATCACCTTGGAATGGTTTGGGTTGGAGGGGACCTTAGAGATGATCCAGTTCTGACACATGAGGCCTATTTAAATTTTTTTTTAATTTAAATTTAATTTAATTTAAAGGGTTTTGCTCTGAAAGTGTTTTTATTTGCTCCTGGGCCTTAATCACTGTCTGGTGCCTTATGAGAGAGCTGATCAGGTCTGACTTCTCCAGCTGTAGGTGAGTGCCAGGCTCCAGGTTATTCCATGGAATATCATCAGCTCCTCTTCTGAGCAGGCTCAGGGTTTGTTCCCAGTCACAGGCTGGGATCCTTCAGAGCTGTAATCAGATAGGGAAGGATTGTGGTTAATCAGAGAGGGAAATTTTCTTTATTCACCTTCCCCAAAAGCACTCAGAGGGAAAGGTGAAAGCGTAGAACAAATGCAGCTGCTCCAGCCCTCGGAAGGAAGCTCTGGTTAAAGTCTGGATGGGAAGTTATGAGTTCAGCTGCTTTTCTAGGCAGAGATTTTCAGAGAAAACACCTAAGGAAGCTCTAAGCCTTGCAGGTGTGTTGGCATGGGTGGGGAGGGGCCTTTTGAGTGTTATTTGTTATAATTAATTAGCACTCGGGGTTGGTTTGGATAAAGAAAAGTGCTGATCTTGATCCTTCAGTCCTGCAGCTGATGGGGGCTGTGCTGAGGTGTTGATCAGAGCTATTAATCAAACTCCAGATTATTTATGTAGGCAAAGAGTTTGTGCTTTTGTTGAGTTTTGGTGGTTTTAAAATACCTGTACATCCTTTTTTACTAATCCTGAGTTGATTTGCTCCAGCAGCAAGTATGTTTATAGCAACAAAGAATAAATTAGGAATTAAAATTCTCCCAGGAAGTAGTGAGGTGGAACTCTTGGTTAAAACTTCTTATACAGCTGCAGCTTCTGAGGAGTCATTATCCAACTTTCTGCTCCTGAGGTGATCCCTCAGGAATTCTGCTGCTTCAGGGGTGCTGCACCTGTCAGGATCTCACTGCTCATGGTGGACAGACTCACCCAAAACCCAGGCTGGTGGTTTGTGCTGTCACCTGGCTTTGCAGTCCAGTGGGGATGGACTGTAGTGTCCTCCAGTCTGTAAATGTGGAGCTTTGTGGAGGTGTGGGATTTGGGGTGGTGTCAGCAGTTGTGAAATAAAAACATTGAAGAGCGTGAGGGGAGACTGAGCAGGGTCTGCAGCTTCTTCCCAAGAGGCAGCAGCAACTTCTCTCTGGGACAAGGGGCAGGAGCTGAGGAAACGGCTGCAGCTGTGTCGGGGAGGGTCAGGCTGGGCATCAGGAAAGGTTCTTCCCCCTGAGGCTGCTGGGGCACTGCCCAGGCTCCCCAGGGAATGATCCCAGCCCCAAGGCTGCCAGAGCTGCAGGAGCTCTCAGGGATGCACAGGGTGGGATTGTTGGGGTGTCTGTGCAGGGCTGGGAGTTGGACTCAATGCTCATGGATCCCTTCCAGCTCAGGATATTCTGTGAATTTTATGCATTTCTATGAATTATTAAATTCAAACTGCCAGCCCATAAATTGTTAGGACCAAAAGTTTTCAGGGATGGAGTGAGGGTTGACCTTGGGAAAGGGCTGGTGATGCAGCTGAGCGTGGGGGCAGGAGCACTCACACACCCAACCTGCCTCACAGCTGGCCTGTACCACACCACATCTGGATTTTTGTAAACTCTGGCCTTGCTCAGTGTCTTCAAACCACAGAGGATCCCAAGGCAGAGGATTCCTGGCTTTTGGTATTCCACAGGGTGTGTATAAACCAGGGCTGTGGATTTCTATACAGCTGCTGGAGCTGGCATTGAGCAACCCAGCTTTGCTGTTCCAGTCCATGTAGGGTGACTACAAATAATTCATGGTGGAATTGGAAGGTTTCAGTGACCTCCCTCCTTGCAGGCAGCTCGGTGTTCTCTCAGGACACGGCTGGGTACTTGTACAAGGATGTAAAGTAGATTAATCTTGTATACCCAGCTATCAAATTCAGTTAGAGACACCCCAAAACAAACCATAAACTGTAAAATAGATTAATCTTGTATACCCGGCTATCAAATTTAGTTAGAGACACCCCAAAACAAACCATAAACTGTAAAGTAGATTAATCTTGTATACCTGGCTATCAAATTTAGTTAGAGACACCCCAAAACAAACCATAAACTGTAAAGTAGATTAATCTTGTATACCCGGCTATCAAATTTAGTTAGAAACACCCCAAAACAAACATAAACTCAAATGTGTTTGGTCAAGAAAATGTTTCTAACCACATATCAAAACTTTATTGTAAATACAGCAGTAGATCTGTTTTTGGCTGGTTTCACTTTGCTGTTAGGAAATTAGAGTTACTTATTTTCCCTAAAAATAATGGCTCAGCAGAGAGATTTGTGTCCTGTGTGTGGAAAGGAAAGGTGCTCAGGGGACAGTTGTGGTGCCCACCAGGGCAAACCCTGGCCAGTCCCAGAACACGACCTGTTGCTGTGAACTGCTGCTGTTGAGCAAGGCCCTGAGCCCGTGCCAGCAGCCAGCACGCTGCCAGAGGGAGCTGGGGGCACTTTTCCAATTCTTGAGGGAAACTTCACCATCCCCAACATGCCCACAGAAAACAGGCCTGCTCTGAGAGAGGCAGGGCAGGGGTGCTGCTCTCGGGGAGGGCTGACACGTCCTTTTGCATGACGATAACGCAGCAGAGGCAGGCTCTGTCTGCTGTGACACTGAGGGCTGTCTTTGCCTTGTGTGTCACCAGCTCAGTTGTTTGCTGGCTGCTCAAGGAGACGCTTTGATCAGCGTTTAACAGTCGGTCTGTTTTTGTGAAAGACAAGACTCGTGTCACGTCTCGGCTTGTAACTTAGGAACAGAATTTGCCTCAATGGAACAAGGCTCGTAGGTGCTGTGGAGTATTGAATGTTGTTGTTTTGGCTGGTGCAGAAGGGTCGTGACATGATGTCCTATCACAGAGGAGTGAATCAAAGTGGAAAGGGACAAGCTGGTTTTGTAGTGAGCTGCCCTGCTCCACAGGAACTTCCCTGGTACTCCCAGTGCACCTGCAGCTCTTACTGGGATCACTGGGCTCTCCCTGCCGTTACTGCTCCTGAAAAGAGCAGGTGAGAGGATGTTTAATATTTTTTTATTTGGAGAAATTCAACTTTGCCCATGTAAGTTAGGATGCAGGAATTCCCACCACCCTCAGCTGTACTCGGATATAGGTGAACGTGAGTAGAAGACAAAGGTGTCTTTTCTCTTTGAGGTCTGATGGAGAGCTAGAGGGCATCCCCAAAAATAAACTATCCCAGTGCTTGTCTGTGCAGAGCCATGGAGCCATTAACAGCAGAGTTTTTTACAGAATCACAAAATCTCCTGAGCTGGAAGGGATCCCCAAGGATCACCAAAGCCCTGCACAGACACCCCAACAATCCCACCCTGTCCCTGAGAGTGTTGTCCAAACACTCCTGGAGCTCTGGCAGCCTTGGGGCTGGGACCATTCCCTGGGGATGCACCCATGGGGGGGAAGAACCTTTCCCTGAGCTCCATCCCAACCCCTGACACAGCTCCAGCCATTCCCTGCATCCTGCCCGTGCTCTCAGGGAGCAGAGGTTGATGCTGCTCCTCAGGCAGAAGCTGCAGACAGCTATGATGGGTTTTTTTGGGTTAATTCTTGGTACTGACAAGGGCCAAGTGTTGAGGTGGCTCTAACCAACCTTTAATTACCGAGTAAATGGCTGCTGGAGGTTTTGTCACACCCAGGAGTTGATAAAGAGCTGCAGAGCTGGCAGCCTGGCATGGAGCTCCTGTAGCACCTGCCCAGGTCCTTGGGCATGCTGGGACACGAAACTCTGCAGATTTGGGTGCTCTTTGCAGAGGAAGAGTTGAATCAGTTCATCAGTTGAATCAGAAGAGTTTTAAGCAGTTTAGTTTGAGGTTTCTCACCTGCTCGGCGCTATCTCGAAACTGGGTTGTACAATGGTTTCACAACTGGTGCTGGATTAGTGCTGCTCTGTTATTTAGTACTTGCTGCACAGGTTTGACTTCTGTCTCAGGCCTGAGCTTGGCAGTTCTACTTTTGCTTTCACCCCACGAGAAGGTGCTGGCAGCCAAGTGAGTGTTTTGTGGTGAGTGAGGGAGGAGCAGAGCAGGGATGGAGGAAGGGTTTGGTTTAATCAGCGGCCTGGAGTGCAGCACCACCTCTGTAGGGTGTGTTGGAGGCCCTGGTACCCCCAAACCTGTCCAAAAGAGCTGAGTTGTGCCTTAAATAGGATGGAGCATCTGCTGTAGCCCCATAACTGCTCTGTGCTTTGTTTGCAGAAAGCTGTTCGTGGGTGGCCTGGACTGGAGCACGACACAAGGTGAGCAACGTGTGCTGCAGGCCTTGGGCCATGGTGAAAACCCAGCCAGGAGCTTGGAACAGGCATTGCTGTGGGGAGGAGATTGTGCTGAGAGCCTCCTCCTCCTCTGCTAATTAATAAAACTTTCTGTAGAGACAGCTCAGATATAAAATTATATATATATATTTATATATTAAAACTTACAGGTTTATATTGTTCAGTGCTGAAGTTTTTGTCAGCTCAACAGACAACCCTTTTTATAATCACTTTCCTATTATTTTCCATTTGTATGAGTGGAAATAAACTGTTGTCTGCCATTTGTTTACAGGAAGTAAGATGTGATCATTTTCAAAAGATGAGTTTGAAGTTTGAAAATACCTTTAGTTTAGACAATGAGTTGCCATTGTCCAAAGCTTTTCCGTGTTTGCTGATCTGTTGTCTCATAATTGCAAACAGTCTGCTGTTGTTAATATCTGGTTCTTTTTAATACTTGCTTTTTTTTCCTTAACAGAAACCCTTCGTAGCTACTTCTCCCAGTATGGAGAAGTTGTAGACTGTGTAATAATGAAAGACAAAACAACAAATCAATCTCGAGGATTTGGATTTGTCAAATTTAAAGATCCCAACTGTGTGGGAACAGTGCTGGCCAGCAGACCTCATACGTTAGATGGCCGAAATGTAAGTTGCTTTTGTGTTGTTATTTTTATCCTGCACCAGATTCAAAGATTTGCTTTAAATTCTGGCTTTTTATTTGCAGAGTTAACCTGGTTGTTGGTTTAAATGATTTATTGTAAGGCAGCCCTAATTCTGTGGCTTGTGTTGCTTTGAGCTCTGAGGAGCTGCATGTCAGCAGGGCTGGGTTCAGCTGCTAAAAATGAAACTTTTAGAGCAAAATTCTGCATGCTGAGGTCTGACCAAACTGGAATTTCTTCCAGATTGATCCAAAGCCATGCACACCTCGGGGGATGCAGCCAGAGCGGACACGGCCGAAGGAAGGATGGGTAAGGAAGGATTTCTGTGTCTCCTGTCTGTTATCAGAGTTCTCCTGAATTCCTTTGGATTCTCTCCATGTTTTAAAGGCAGAAGTCTGTATGCAGAACTCGAGTGTAAATTTAATTTCTAAAAAATGTCTTTCACTTAGATTTCCATGGGCAGGCCCTGTACAGAGCAGTGCTAGTTTGGGTGTGGTGTTTCCCAAGCTCTCAGTGATGCTTTTAGATTTGAGAGCAGTGTCTGGCAGGGCTGATGCTGTTCCAGCCCACTCCACACCCTGAAGCTTCACCAGATTTTAGTGTAAAATGAGTCAATGGCCTCAGAACACAGGCCCTGGATTCCTGATCCTCTGAAGAACAGGACACACTGAACCTCTGAGCTCTCCCTTTCATGCCTGGGAGATTTCAAGGCTGGAGCTCTCCCCTCAGCCTGCCAGAGCCCATTGTTCATGGCTCAGTGTAAAATGATAGAAGCAGCCACCCTTATTGTCCTTCTGACTGAATTTTCTCCTCCTTGATTTAGCAGAAAGGATCCAGGAGCGATAACAATAAATCCAATAAAATTTTTGTTGGTGGGATTCCTCATAACTGTGGCGAGACAGAGCTCAGGGAATACTTCAAGAAGTTCGGAGTGGTGAGTCCTGGGGGGGAAATGCCTCCCCTCCCTGCTGCCTCCTCTCAAATTCCCTCAAGCTGCCAAATTTAGGGGTAATTTGGACAAATTGCTGGAGGAGCACCTGAAGCATTTTATGAGAAACTGTAGTGAACATTCATCATCTGGAAATGTCCCTTGGCAGAACCTGCTGCTCATGTGGAATTTACTTTGCTGCTTCTGTCTCCTCATGTTTAAGTGTACCTGATGAATTATTCTGTCCCTTCTTCCAAAAACTCCTGAGATGGCTTAAGAATGATTCTTTTTATCATTATTATTATTATTTCCACCCCCTTTCTCTTGATAACTTTCAGCTGGGCAATTAAAAATGTCTGCTGATTGTTTTTTGGGAACAGTGAGTCTCTCAGTGGGCTGAATTTTAAGATCCTCCTATTTGTTTGTGTGTACAGATCAGTTAAATTTGGGTCTCCTGCCATTATTTTGGGAGCAGTAGCTGCTTTCAAAGCATCTGGAATCTCAGTTCTGGTGTCCCTAGAACCTCCATTCTGAGACAAGCTGCTCCTCATGCACCTTCTTTAATTCAGTTTGTAACCTTGGACTGAAATTACAATCTTCTGTATTATTTTTTTATTTAGTTTTTATTTAGTTTTAATTCCTATTTATCCCAGCTCTCACTGCCTGTTTTATGTGATAAACGACTGAATTAAATAATTCAGCTGTGAGTAAGTTTGAGGAAGTTAAGGATTGCCTGAGTTAAATTCAGGACTGTGCTGGTAAAAATGAACTTGATTGGCATTTAGTGTCATTTTTGATACTTTTTTCAATAACCTTCTTCTGACATTTCTTAGTGACAGCAAAGAGAAACAAATTCTTAAATTTATCAAAACTGAAATCAGTGTTTAAAATCCTATTAAGACAATCTATTTAAAACACAAAAAGCAACAGCTAACAACTGTTTCTTTAGCTTGAAAGGCTGCAGTAGACTAATAATAAAAAACAGGGAGCACGTTCCACAGCTGTGGGATGTAGTTTCTAAAGGCTCTTCCTCACAGACTTGGCTTTCCAGCTGTGCCCTGGATGCTGGGGAGATACAGGGTATGTCCTGCAGATGTAGAAGGCAACAGCCACAACTGTAAGTGCCCTTAAAAGTAAGTAGTAGCACTTTGCTCGTAGTATAGAAATCAGAAAATCTTCCTGGAGTTGTAACCAGTCCCTTTGGAGCAGTGGAGCCTCACAAATGTTTTTGTGGCCACAAGAGTGAAGAGCCCAAGGCAGGCATTGATTTTTTTTAGCCCTGGTAATTGCTGGGTCATTAAGGGTGAAGAGGATTCAATGGACCAGGGGAGGGACAAATCTGGCACTGATTGTCCCTTGGCATCATCCCCACCTGGATCCCCCAGCCCCAGCTGGGAACATCCAGTGGGATGTGCTCAAGTGAGTGCAGCAACTCAAACCCAAATATTTTCTAGCTCTAAGTAAAGTTGTATCAGATTTTAAACTCATTTTTACTCATGAGTAAAAATATCCTAAGATTGTCTGGAAGATGCAATCCTACAAAATCACACTCATTTTGTGACTTTCTGCATCTGAGAGGTTTTAGAGCATTTCCCTTCAGCTGTTTTAATGTTGACATAAACATTACACCTCAGGTTTTGTTTAAATTGTAGCTCACTATGGTGCTCATTCTGAGAATAATCCTGAAGCCCTTGAACAGCTTGCAATTTCCATTTTTTCTTTTTTTAGGTTAAAATCACACTGATACTGCTCATCCAGAACTTAGAGGGCTTTTGTAAAGCTGTTCATGCATTGGTTTAACTGGTGCTCTGGGCCTCTCTGGTGCTCCAGTAATTCAATCAGAGGAACCCTGCACGTTCCTGAAGGTGCCTGCAGCTCAAGCTGCTTTTCCTGGCAAAAGTAAAAACAGCTAAAAATGGGGAAAATCATGTTTTAAAAAGCCACACTGATGAGTTGTTGGAAAACAAACCTTTGGGGTGTGTAATAGGCCATGGAGTGGGTACAAATAGTGCAAAAGCTCAATGTTAAATTAAAACGTTAAGTGTGATGAGACAATAGAGATGAACTCAGGCTTTCTAAACTCCTAGGAAGAGCAATATTTTATTTTTTGTGCTGGTGCTGGGATGATGGCTGCAGCTGGATTGTGCTTTGTGGGTAGAGAGCAGGAACCAGCCGGTGGTGACTGTTCCAACCCTCCCCTGGTAGCACAGGGAGTAGAATTTCCCTTCTCTCTTCCAGGTCACTGAAGTTGTAATGATCTATGACGCAGAGAAACAGAGGCCCCGAGGTAAAGGCTGATCTAGTTTGTCCTTGAAATTTCTTCATACTCTGCTATAGTCAGATGGCAAACTATTTCACACCATCAGAAAAGGTAGATTTTTTATTTTTTTTTTTTCCCCTACGTTGCCTCAGGAAAAAGAATAATTCACTGGGCAAACATCACTTCAAGTCTAGACTCTTCATCTCCAGCTTCACTTGGGTCTGTGCATTTCAACTCAGATGTTTCATGCTCATTGATGGGTTGGGGTTTTTTTTAATAGTTGAATGAAATTTGATTCTCGAGCCACTCCTGTGGCTTTAAGGTATTTTTGAGGGGGGAAAAAAATAAGCAGATTTTCCTCCTGTTCCACATGAAAGGTATGTTGGGTCTGCAAGTGCATGTGGGGTGCTCCAGCCAGAGCACAGGACAGGACAGGATCCATCCATCACCTGCTTTTTGTTTTGGTTAAATGGCTTCACCTCAAATTAAAGAAAAACTCTTCTTAAACAACACAAAATAATTCTGAAATATATATATGTATATATTTTTAACTGGGATATACAATCCCTATATACCAAATTGCTTTTTAAGAGGGGAAGGGAAAAAAAAACCCCAAAAACCTGAAAGATTCACTAGATACTGAATTAAGCTGGGAACCTTTGGTCAAAATATGAAGCAAGTTCCATGTCACCCATGTCCCTCTGCATCCACCATCTGTTTGCCAAGGAAGAGGCAATATTTTGGCACGTGAAGCTTAGCTGTGCTCCCACCCTGTAGCATGTTGGACATGCTAGAGAATAGTTTGCCATCTGAACTTTTCATTTCTCTTCTGCCTCATTATTAAGAAATATATTCCTTCACTTCATATTTATTAAGCTGTTAAGTCTTAGTTTTATTTTTAATTTAGACATACATCCTTAGTGACATATTTAAGTGTTTCATAGTAAAGTATGGTAATGTTAAGTAAGTTCTTTTTTTTGTTTCTTTTCTCTCTGTGAATTGTTTGACTGTGATTAACGATATCTCTTTAGATTTCTTCTCTCTAGGTGATAATTTATCACAGAGGTACAGGCCAGTTCCAGTCAGAGGAGGGACGGGCTTTGTCTTTTATTGGAGTGTAAACGAAGTTTCAATATATTTGTTTTTTTTGTTTTCTTGCTTTAGCTATCCTAATCTTCTTCCAACAGATACCTTTGATTCAAGCAGCACATAAATTCATCTGTTTCAGTGCTCTAGAGCAGCTGGTTTTGGGTAGAGGAGACAAAAGGCATCCATGCCAGAATGATTTGGGGCTGAAGTTCTGAAATATTTCAGGAATTATTGTGCCATCTCTTATCTTTGCAATATTTAATCCCAGCCTTGCAGCCTCTGTGCAAAAGGTACTTAAACATCATGCCTGGTCTGGATTAATCCTGTCTCAATTAATGGCTTCTCTGCTTCGAGCTCTACTAAAAACAAAACAGGCAAAGGAGGGCTTGGGGTGCAAAGCACAAGTGCCAGGTGGGGGAAGGGTCTTGTCTCCACCCACAGAAGATTTCCTCCCCTAATTCATCAGACTTCTTGAATGCTGTCTCTCTGCCTTTCATTTCTGTGCTGTTCCAGGCTTTTTTTAGCGTGCTGACTAACAGTCATCTCCCAAAATGGCCTTGGCAGACCCTGGGGGGTGCTAGGAAAAATTCCTCGAATTTGGATTGGGTACTCCTGGTTGTGCATCCCAGAACACATTTTCTCTTGTCTTCTCTCTGTGTTCTCTTGCTGCTCTGTCCCCTTATCCTTTTAATGACTTGATAAAATTCCAGAGGCCAATTCAGTGCCATCCCTCCTCAGAGCCTTCTGAATTTTGCCTTTTCCCATTCACTTCACCACCTTTCTTTTGGAAGTGCACTGGTAAGAGGAGGGAAAATGATCTCTGTTCCTAATCCCTGTAGCATCCATTTACCTCCAGCTCCTCAGGAGGCACCAAATTCTCAGGTGATGTCCTTGAGGAGCTGACTGGGGTCAGGTATCCCCGTGGTCTTTGCTTCTTCCCAGTCCTACCTGCCCTGTCTCATCCAAACTCTTCCCAGAGCCCCAAGCACAGCAGCCGTGTCACACCTCTGAAGGAACAAAGTGGCTTTGGGGCAGTCTCAGCTTCCCCTGCTTCCTGTTCTTGGCCAAGCCAACAGCTGGGAAGGGATTTCCATGTTCTTGCTGTGTCTGTTCTCCTCCTCCCTTGGCTGCAGGCCAGCCCTGTCACTCTGGTCTGCTTCTCTTGGATTCCTGCTGGATGCAGTTCATTCCTCCAGCCTTTAACAGAGCCCTGTCCTTCAAAAGCTGCAGGTGCTGGGCTGGGTTTCATCACTTCTGCTCAAACCTTCACCTTGGAGTTTTGCTGTGTTCCTCTGATTTCTTCACTCTTATCTTGTGCAGTCTGACCCTTTTAAATCCCCTTTTTAAAATTTATTTACTGCTTTCCTCAACGACCTCTTGCTCTCCCTGTTCCACCCTCCAACCCCATCCCACAATCTGTTCCCCTCCTTTAGCCTTGGAATCAAATTTAACAACAAACCTTCACATCCAGATGGAATCCATTGTTTTTCTTCCCCATCTCTTTTTAGACGAAGGCTGGACTACTAAACGTGATTGAAATACAAACACTTTTTTTCCTTTGGCTCCAACACTCGGATTTCTGGTTAACTCAGACAAATATATTGTGATGAAATGCTGCTCTCAGCTTCGAGGCTGCTTTCATCACAGCTCCACAAAACTTCGTTTATACTGCCAGTCTCTTGTGTGTGGGAAATGCCAAGTTTTTTCCTTTTTATTTTCAGTTTATTTTAGTGATGTCTTTTGCTCTTGTTGCTGACAGCAGAATTTGACCTGCTGGAATCTATTTTGGCCTGTATCTTTGTGTATTTTTATATATATATATATATATAAACTTTCTCTACACTAGGCCTCTTTGGGCTTACCCAACGCAGTTGGATAAGCGTGGAGAGACATTCCTGTGCTAGATCCTGTATTCTGTAACGCTTTAGAGCAAGATTTGGCTGCTGTCAGCACTAGCTGCAAAGCAAAACGCAAACCAAGGGGGAAATCTTGGGTTTCAGAAAAGCAGAACCGCATCCATGTTCCATAAACGCTTCCCACGCCGCACCTCGGGTTTCTTTTCTAATTTTTTACTGCTCTCCCCCTTTTCCCCCCTCCTCCGTAGCTAATCCAAAGAATGGCACAATTCCTGTACTGCATGTGTCCCTCCCTGCCCTGGGTTGTCCCCACCAGCAGCCAGTGGGGGATGGCATGAAGCAGCCGCCGTGTCCTGGGGGATTAACCACTATTTTGCCACTCTCTCGGCTGTGTCAGCAGCTACAACCTACGTGCAGTGGTTCTCACAGTGACCTCCAAAAGGGCAGCTTGGCCTCCTTTCCTAAAGTTTTTCCAAGCATCAAAAGCTGCTGGATCCAGCTGAGCTGCCAGCAGTCAGAGCTGTGGGCAGGTGGAAGGGAATGAGCCACGCGTTGGGGGTAAAAAAGGATTGGGAAGTTGTGTGGATTTTCAAAGGGAAACCAACAGGAAATAGAAGAAATAAAACAGATTCAAGACGTGACAGCAACACCACGTTCTGTTTGAGCAACACCTCACAGGGGGTTGTTGTGTTGGGAAGGAGTAACACCTGTTCCCTGCTTTTTCTCCAAGGTGTGGAAAGCTTGAGAACCTCTGATGTAGGTTGTTAGTTTCTGAAGCTTCTCATTCATCCATGGAGTGGTAAAATTCCTCATGCTTTAACAGCTACATTTCAAAACTAACTTTCTTATTTTCCACGGAAAATATTCCCTAACTGGAAGCTGGGCTAAGGGATTGGGAGGAAGTTGCTTTGCAGCTTTGGGGAACAGGGATTTACGATAGGTTTTCCTTGGGAAACTAGGCTAAATCAAAGGGAGGAGCAGCAAAGTTGCTTGACTTCAATCTGCTGTCCCACAAGTATTTTGATTTTAGCAGTTTTTTTCCATTTCCTGGTAGGTGGATGAGGAATAAAATCAAATTAAAAGCCGGTTAACGAGCTCAGTTCGAAGCTGCATGCGCGCAATCGAGACGAGGCACTAAAGCCTCTTCACAGGAAGTATCCATTGCAATTTCCTCAGAGTTTTTTGCCAATTGAACACAAGTGTCGTTATCTGAAACCCCTGCTTGAACCCTTGGTCTGCCCCTAATACTGTTCATCATCCTGTTTTGTGTCACAACACCCTGCTACCTTGATTCACTCTTCGTCGTTGGCTAGGTTTTGGATTTATTACTTTCGAGGACGAACAATCAGTGGACCAGGCTGTCAACATGCATTTTCACGACATCATGGGCAAAAAAGTGTGTAGTTGTAGTTTTATTTTACCTTAAGAAAGAACCAAGTCTTGGGCAACGAGCGATTTCACTGGGGAATCCAACTTAATTATTGATGGGAGAGAGCAGCACTCCAAATTCAAGGCTTTATCCATGGAGGTGGGGAAAGTCTGAGTTTGCTGGAGAAGGGCAGTTAGGATGGGGGCAGCCTGGGGAAGGGAAGCCTGAGGATTCAGGCTGTGGGCTCTGCTTGGGGTGAGGCCTTGTGTGTACAGACCTGGAACTGGGATGAATTGGTGCTCACTGCCTCTGCTGTGGTGCAAGGAGAGAAATCAGTGATTTCCAGCTGTTGGAAAAAGCAGAATCCCAGTGAAATCCGAGTTGTTCAAGGCTTGGTTTAAGATACCACTCCTTCAGATGTGTACTCGATACTCAAATCTCAAGGTGGTGTCAGACAATCTGCTTTATATAATCTTAAACTTTCAAAGAATAAGGGAATAAAAAAAAACATCCTGAAGGATTGGTTTTTTAAAAAATTGGGTCACTTACTGTGAAACTTTGATACCAACCCACGTACTCTATATAGTATTTAACCACAATGCAGTTAAGTGACCTCTGGTTGTTTCATCTTCATACTGTGTTGTCAGCAAATGGGGCTTGGATAGGGAGGAATTTTTTAGGCTCCTTTGATGTTACTCAGCAAGGAACATGCTTTTACCTGTGGAAAAAAGAAAAACAAAACAAACCTAAAAGCAAAATAAATTGTTGCAGGACACACAAGTTTTATATAGAGAGAAAAGAGTAAATTAAAGAAAAATGAACCACAGGAAATTCTGGTAAATTTAAGTCCTTGCACAGCTTTAAGGTAGATCCAGATTTTAAACTAAATGTTAAAACTGCTAAACTTTGAGTGAGGGAGTTCAGGGAGACAGGAGATTCTCACATTCCTTAAATTATTACATTGTTTGAGTTTTTAATTGTCTTTCAAGTCTTTTATGTGCTGATATTTCATAAGCCTTTCCTTAGCTGTGCAGATCAGTGGAGTTCTGGTTCATTTTGCAGTGTAATGATGCCTTCAATTCCTATAAACTTGTTTTGGGGTGGAGGGCTGGGTGGTTTCCTGACAGTGGGAACAAAGGAATGTGTCTGTGGGATCCAGAACATCAGTTCTTGGTTCCTGATGTGAGCAGGTGCAGTAAATCACACAGGGCTGTGTAAGGATCACCTGTATCCCCCCAATATTCCCTGATCTGCCCTTGGAATTGCCTTCAGCAAGCCCCTAAAGTGGGAGCTGATCCCACAAAACAGCAGATCCAAATGGGAACAAAGGATAAACATCCACGAGGTGCTGGGAGAGGATGGAGAGCCCAGTGTGAGCCTGCAGATGTCACCTCATTGCTGCTGGCTTTGGGACACAGCGCTGGAACTCAGAGTTCTCAGTGTTCCCCAAACAAACCCAGTTCCAAACTGAAATAATTGATTTTTGCCCTTTTCCCCCTCCTTTCAGCGACCAAAAAAAGCAGGATTCAAGGATTTTTAGCTCAGAGTAATAGAGCTGCCTCAGTTCTTGGGGTAACCCAGACAGGTGTGAAATTTAAACCTCCCTATTGCACAGGGAATTTTCAGTCCTCACTTTGGCAGCTCCCTGCTTCCAAGTGTGCACTGAAAAATTAATGGGATTCTTCCACAAGGATTAATGAGCTCCAGATCCCCTGCTCTCTCCTTCACTGCCTAATCATGCCTGCTTTAAAAATGGTATTTCTGTCTTTTTGGTAATTAAAAAGGTATTGCTGAAATGAATCCATATGTTGTTGAAAAGGGGGGGGTAAGAAATTAAAATTGCAAGAAGGCCTCTGCTTTTGTAAGCAATAACCGAATTCCCTCAAGGCAAATGTGTTAAGACTCATTAATTTGAGTCCTTTGAAAAATTCCCTTGGTTCCTCTCTGGAAGGGCCTTGAGCTGACAGAGATTTGGTTACTGTCATGTCTCATGTCCTTGGGGCATTGGCAAGGGGGGTGTGGGGGGCTTTGTCCTTGCCTTGTGCCTGTTTCCTGTTTGTTCTCCAACATGAATGGCTTTTAAGACATGGCAGGAAGAATTCTGAATACTTTATTTTCCATACTACTCAAGCCCATTGATGATTGAGAATTATTTTCTTTGTACTCTGGCACCCATTAAAATTAATCATGAAATGAAAAAAAAAAAAAAAGCCTCAAATTCAGTGAGTGCTGAGAGGGTTTCATTAAATCAGAACTGGATTTTCTTTTTTTTTTTTGAGAGGTTTATGTTGAATGTGCAGCTTATTTTAAGTAGGTCAAACGCACTTATTCCATGGCTGGGAACACTAGGACATTTTATCTTGGAATGAAATAAGTTAAGCACTGTGGTTACTAATTTTTCAAACAGGAGGGGTTTTGTCACTGACTTAACACAGTATGAAGATTTGCTTCTTATTGACTCAACTGTCCATTTTTATTACTTGCATGTTTGTTTACTTTTTTGTTAGATGTAATGTAAGATTCTCTTATCACATCCATTCCCTCTGACATTGTTTGAGTTAACTGAGATTCTTTAAGCGTTAGCCTGGGGAAGGTAAGTCTTTATCTTCCATTAGACATTTAAATAAAATCTTAAGTTTAAAAAAAAAAAGACAACAATACAAAAAAAAAAAACCAAAAAATGTGTGTTTCTCAGGTATGAGCAGAGCTGAAATTGCAGTTAGTTGGGGTGGGTTAAACTGTCACTTCCAAATGGACCCCAAACATATTTGGTTAAAGCATTAGTACCCTTTTTCAGAGCAGCCTCTTCACTCAAAATTCTGGTTTTTTAACTGAAAACATCATCTTCATATCTCCTGCCTTGAACATGAAATCAGTGTGTCATTGATGTCCAAGATTCTGCTGTTTGAAGTGCAGAGCTGCTGTAAGAGGGTACTGCTGTTTTAAGATTAAAGCCAACGAGACCGAAGCGATTTTGTAGGATGCTTTTCACGGAATCCCTCGACAGTAGGACTCGTAATGCCTTACCATCACCTACACTGTACCTGAGAAACATTGTAAATTACTGGCCTTAAGTTTTAATAATTAAGTACTTAGACATAAGTCATAAGATGCTAAGTGTAGTCTTAAGTGTAACTGCGGGGTGTGTGTGCGGGGCCGGGGGGCGCGGGGCCCGCCCTGCCCTGCTGAGCGCCCCCTCTGTTTGTTTAGGTGGAGGTGAAACGCGCCGAGCCTCGGGATAGCAAGAGCCAAACTCCGGGGCCACCAGGGGCCAGCCAGTGGGGAAGCAGGATCATGCCAAGTGCTGCCAACGGCTGGGCAGGGCAGCCCCCTCCGACCTGGCAGCAGGGATACGGCCCCCAAGGTACTGCCCGCCCTGCCTGGCCTTTCCATCTCTCTATTTCAGGTTTCTGGCCTCCATGGTGTTCACAGGTTTATCTCACTGATAGCAGGAGTAAATTCCCACTCTTCAGTCCTTTCTGAGGTTTTTTTTCCGTCCTTTCTGATGTTTCTTTGCTGCTTTTCCCAAAAATCTATTTTGTTGGCAGAAGGCAGTGCCGTGTCTGGCACGTGTCCCAGGTGTGTTTCACCTGTTCCCTTTGGAGCTGCCTCTCCCCATGGAATCCCCATGGGTTGGGGGAACTCACAGAAGGGACTGGGAAAACTCCAGTTCTGCACAACACCCCAATAATAAATTTGCTTGAAATATGGCTTTTCAAGGATGAGGCAGTTTCAAAGGAAGTTATCAGGAAAATCTGAAAGGGATGAGGGGAAAATGGATGGCCTCACCTTTTTATTTTATTGCTTAATGTAGCTTGGGAAAGCAGCAGGCAGCTCTGGTGCAGGGAGCACTCAGTGCACACCAGGAGCCCTGCAGGGCTTGGGTTTGATGGCTGCAACCCCCCCAGAGATTCCAGAGGCAGGATAAACACGCTGAGTTCATCCAGAGACAATTTTGATAACTTCTGCAGAAATGCAGAGGGATAATTGAGTTGCTGTGACTTGCTTGCTCTGAGAGATGAGAAATGTTCACCTGGGGGGCTGCAGGGAGCGTGGCTGCTCCATCCCTGCTCCGATGGATGGAAGTGCAGCACAGGGATTGCTCCTTTCCCCACGGTGCTGATTAACTTGAAAGCTGCAGCTGAGGGTTGACATTGTGCACAGATGTGCTAATCTGCAAACTGAGAAACTCCCATTATTTTCCGTGCAGTGATTAGTAGGGAAAATGATATCTGATCTCCTGGAAAGATTAATGTCAGTCACAGACAGGAGATTTATCCTTCAATCTCAGCACTGCACAAGGGATGGGAAAGGCTTTTTTTTCATGCTTCAAAAACTGCAAAAATAACTGATAAATCTGGTAGTAAATTAAGAATCCCTTGGATGTGTAATCTGGGGTTCTCCAGGGTTTTGTTCTCTGAAGTACTGTGGTTCTGTAGTTCCTTGCACTTGCTATGTGGCAGCTCTCAAATGCTCCATCTGATTTGGGTTTGGGAAGTGTTGTCTTTCCTGAGTGTCATTTGCTGAATGATTCAGAGTCTTTCCAGAATTGCACATTCAGAAATAGTCCCACAATGTTGTTTGGGCCATAAAAATAGCTCTGTGAGGGACACAGGGAGGATACCCAGTCTATCCCAGAGCCAAATCCTTCCTCTTGCATCATCCCTGCTCTGGAGTGTGCAGCTTCACTGATGTCTAAGGCTCTTTTTTTGTTCTGTTGTAGGGATGTGGGTGCCAGCTGGACAGGCAATTGGTAAGTACATTATATGGGACCAATTCTGAAAGGAAAAAATCCTTCCAAGCACGGGTGCAGCTTCTTTGAGCATTCACAGCGATTTGTGGATTTCTGTAGGATTTAACCTACATTTAAAAGCTTGATTGAATTTGTCCTGGAGGAACCAAGGGGAAGACAGTGGATTCTTAGCAGCTCAGTAATGGGAGCTGACACACATCCTGCTGTTCCAGCCACATTAATTTGTTAGCAAGGGATTACATGCTAAACTGCAATTATTTACAGTGGGGATACTTGGAGGACAAATATTTCCCAAAGTGAGGATTCATAGAAGGCTGAACCTGCATTTCAAATCCACCCAAACAGCCTTACCCCATCTAGAGGAAGCTGGCTCCAGCAGCAGCTTCAGTTTTTGGGTTTGTTTTCCTTTTCCAGGTGGATATGGACCCCCTCCTCCGGGCAGAGGAGCTCCTCCCCCACCACCACCATTTACCTCATACATCGTCTCCACACCTCCCGGGGGATTCCCACCTCCACAAGGATTTCCACAGGGCTATGGCACCCCTCCACCATTTAGTAAGTGACCCCCAGGAGCTGGAGCACATCCAGCTCCAAATTTTGCTTTTCCTCATCATTTGCTGGACTCAGATTTCTGTATTTCACCTATCCTTAATTATTTTTTCCAGATTATATATTCTGAGCTATAATTAACTACAGCACTATTTTTTTCTTGGATTATTTTATTCTTGGATACAATAATAATTTCTATTCTCTAGTTTAAATCTATGTTGCTAAATAAATGTAGATACATTGTGCACCTTTGTTAGGACATCTGAGAGAAAACTTAGAGCTGGTGACCTGGCCCAAACACAGGCAGGGATTTTTGGAGGAGCTTAAGGAATTAAGGTCATAACTGGGGCTGGAAATACAAATAGGATTTTAGCACCTGCCTCTCAGGCCACCTTTTCAAAAGTCTGTCACAAACCTGGTTTAAAGAAGAAGGTGGAAAATAGCACCCAGTTATCTCCAGATACTTTTTCCTCCTAAAATCTTGGACAATACAGCTTCCTCCTCATTTCTCATGTCTGTGAGCACAGAGTTCACTCCCCAGTTGTGCTTTATCCCTTTCTCTGTGCTGGCTGCTGCAGCCTCTGCCTTTGGGGGGACATTTCTCCCCTCTGTGCAAGGAGTTGCTGAGATCTCTGAGCCATGGGAATGACCAACATGTCGAGGTGAATCTGTGCAGCCACTGATCACAAACACCTGGGGGTTTAATAACCTTAAAAATGTTGGATTTAAATTTTATTATCTCTAAAGCCAAGCAGGATGTTGGTGCTCACTTTTCTGTCCTTGCAGGTTTTGGTTACGGTGCTCCACCTCCTCCACCTGACCAGTTTGCCCCCCCTGGAGTCCCCCCTCCACCTGCCACTCCAGGGGCAGCACCACTCGCTTTTCCTCCACCACCACCACCATCTCAGGCAACTCAGGACATGAGCAAACCCCCGACTGCTCAGCCAGAATTCCCTTATAGTCAGTTTGGTGAGTAACTGCTGGAATTTATCTCATTTCCCTTCAGTCCTGGGTACACAGTGTTGGACACAGTTTGCTGCAGGCACTTCTCAGGGATGGGAATGCTCCCACCAGCTCAAGCCATCCTTAAATCATGCAATATTCTAGCCAGAGGGAATTTTCTCAGCTCTAAAGTGTTGCTTTTGTACTGTAAAATAACCTTCAGGGATTTGTGCACTGCCAGGATAAATTCCTGGTTTCTACTCTCCCCAAACTTGTAGCTAAAACTTTCCACTCCAAGAGCTTCACAGAGCTTGTAGAGAACTTTTTTTGTGTCTCCAGACCTTGGAGAACAGACTTGAAGAGTAAGAGCAGCATGGAGAGACAGGCAGTGCATGTGTAAGGATCCAACCCGGTGCCTTTTCCTCCCTTTTCCCATCCTTTCCCCATTTCTCCTGAGGTGCAGCTCTCTGCAAAGCTTTGTTGTGCTCTGCAGCAAACTTTGAGGTAGAAGGCACTGAGCTAACAAGTTTTAAACCAGGCAGGCAGTGCTACAAAAAAAACAAATTCTTTTTTAAATTGTTTGACAAGTGCCTGTGCTCCAGAGTAAAATTTCTGCCACTACTCCCTGAGGGAGCTCAGAGGGAATTCTCATTCTCATCTTGCCCTGTTTTTCAGCAGTGCTCTCCAAATATCTCTACAGAGATCTCTCCAAAGAGCTCTGTACTAATGTTGTTTTTAAGGGATTGTAATTGGTCATTTTTAACTTCTGAAGGGAATTTTTCCTGCAGCAGCCCCGTGGATTCAGGCTGTTCTCTGCTGGAACACGTTCTCCATGTGGTAGTGCTGCCTCGAGTTCCTGCAGAAATTGTTATGAGATGAAAACTTGACAAAATTTATTTAAATAGATAATATTCAAAGTTCCAGCAATGTAAAGCAGCCTCTGTAGGAAGAGGAGCCTTTGAGATGTGTTTGTGAAGCAGCATGTTCTCATGTTGATGAGTTCAAAATGTTCTTTCATTTGTCCTTACAAACACAGTTGATTTCATGGATTGTTTTATCTTTGTGACTCGAGGAAGTTTTTCTTGTTCTGCCAGAATTTGGCTCTTTGCAGACTCTTTTTGGAGTGGGTTGGATGCTTCTAAATAAAGCACAAATCCCTGCACAGCCAGTTACAGTCAGGGAGGAGCCAGAGTTTGTGAGGTGTTGGAAGTTTAGGAAGGATCTGATGGAGAAGAATTTGATGGAGAAGTGACAGGACAAGGGGAATGAATGGCTTCAATCTGGAAAAGAATAGATTTAGACTGGATATTAGGAAAAACTTTACTGTGAGAGTGGTGAGACCCTGGCACAGGTTTCCCAAAGAAGCTGTGGCTGGAAGTGTCCCTAATTTGCATATATTTACATAAATTTATAAAGCTTGTGGGCTTTAAAGAGCCACAGAGTTCCCTGATGAGTGTGAGGCACTGTAAGGTTTATGCTGGGCAGTGTCCTAAATCCTTCAGTGTGTGCACCCAGGGATGAGTGTCAGCACTAACACTCACCCTGCAAAATCAAATTAATTAATTACATTGATTTAAAATAATTAAAAATTCATTACCTCCATGCAGGGCGCTCTTGAGGCTCGTCCTTGCAGTTCTCACTGGGATGGGTTTGTCTGCTCCAGACCCTTCAGGCCACACCCCAAAGCTTTGTCTGCACTCCCAAGGTCAGGCTGAGCAGGGAGGAGGAGCCTCAGGGAAAATTCCCTGTGTGATCCTTGCCGGGGCTGTTGGGGAGGGTGAGAGGCAGGGATGGGGCTCAGATGTTGGGGTTTTGTGTCAGGGCAGTGCAGCTCTTGGAGCTGAAACCCCACAGTGAGCACTGCTCACCCCCACAGCCTGGTCAGGCTTTATCCTAATGATTGATCAGGCTCAGGTTTGGAACCAGACACTCAAACCACAAAATTGGCACAACCCAAGGGGGCAGAGGGGCTGGAGCAGACCCAGGGATGGCAGCAGGGATGGCACAAAGTCCTGAGTGGCTGTTCAGGTGTGTGCTGTGGGTTTCCTTCATCATAAACAACCTGAGCCCTGTGGTTTGTACCACTGTGTGCAGAGAGAGCAACTCCAGGGTTGTGTTTTTTCCTCTCCCAGCAAACAAATCCCGTTGTAGTTTTGTGCTCCTGCTTATCTGTGTCTGAACAAATGCCAGGAGGAGCATTTGGAGCTCCCAGAGCCTGAGCTCGCTGTGTTTTAATGCTCATTTGTGCCAGCAAGTCCTGAGGGACAGGCAGAGCTTGAAATTGAACTGCTGAGGACGTGCTAAGAGACTTTGTTTGGGATTAAGAGAGTTAAACCTGCTCTAAGCCTGCACAGAGAGAGGCAGCACTGCAGAAATGCTCTTGGTAATTAGGAGCCTTAATAGCATCTTTCAGAGCAGGGGCTGGCACTGATGCCAGGATTAAGAGTCATATTTAATTAGGAGAATTTGAATTAAATTTCTCAATTCTTCAGTCGTCTTAATTTACATCTAGTTGTAAATTTTGTGTTGGTAGCAGGAATTCCAGCCAGTCTTTTCTCTTAGGAAAAAAAAAAATCCTGTTTTTTTCCCCTGTTCCTAAATTCTGCTCACTCCAGAGTGGTCCCAATATTTATGTGTGTTTTGAAAGGGAATTTTAGGATTGTCTGCTCAGTGCAGAAAGATTTTTGAGTCTGCAGGTGATGGATCTGAGTGTGCAAAGCCAAAATCTGATAACTGCACCTTCAATCTGGGAGGTTTCTGGGAAAACTTCCTGGCTCCATCTCTCACCTGTGCTGGATCTGACAGCTTTTAGGCAATAAAAAACCCAACCCAAAATCAAAACTCCCAAGCACCCCAGAGCTCTGAGCAGATGGCTGGGATTACCCCAAACACAGCTCCCCCTTCCTGCACACCTGTTCCCTTCTGCTTTTTGCCCATTTCCTCTGCGAGGAAGGAAAATCCCTGCAGGACCCCGGAGCTGCTGCTCCTCCTGGGCTGTGTCAGGTGTGGGATTTGTGCCTGCAGCCGCTCCTGGAAGCTCACCCTGTGCCTTTCCCTTCTCCCCAGGGTATGGACAAGACTTGAGTGGGTTTGGACAAGGTTTCTCTGACCCCAGCCAGCAGCCCCCTCCCTACGGAGGCCCCTCGGTGCAGCCATCCAGCGGCCCCCCGGCCGGAGGCAGCGGCTTTGGGCGGGGACAGAACCACAACGTGCAAGGATTCCATCCCTACCGGCGCTAGCCTGGGCTGGCAATCAGGGAGTGCTGTCCACAGGGATCTCTGGGCCCAGCTGAACCCCGAGATCCCAGACTTCTGAACTTGTGACAATCACATTACTTGATGGAAGAAAAACCTAACAACAATTTTTTTTTTTTTTTTTCGTGGGGGAGGGTGGGGGCAGATGGCTTCTGAAGGCAGAGCTGTGGGTGTTTGGACTGCAGTTTTT
The DNA here is from genome assembly GCA_910950805.1 of Acrocephalus scirpaceus scirpaceus. Lineage (NCBI taxonomy): Eukaryota > Metazoa > Chordata > Aves > Passeriformes > Sylviidae > Acrocephalus > Acrocephalus scirpaceus. The sequence continues at coordinate 62,302 of CAJVGK010000071.1, forward strand.
AAAGATTTTCCTTTCTCTAACCCATCAGCACAAATAAAGAAAATGTCACTGGTTCAAATTACAGGGTTTTAAAAATGTCTTCAGCTTTAATTCAAAACTTCAGGTTTCTTTTTTTTGAAATTATTTTTTCCTGAGCCTTTGTTTTACCGTATATTGTAAACTTTTATGTTTAAAAGAAAAAAAAAATATATACATTTACAGATTGTGAAATTTTTAAGAGAAATTTTCTACTATGTATGCTGGCTTATTTTTTAATTTAAAACAGGGTTTCCGTGAGCGCTGTCGGGGCTGGGGGGGAAGGAAGAGCTGCAGCCCCTCCCTCCCTCCCTCCCCACGGCAGCGCTGGGGCGGAGGGTTCCAAAACTCTGGGAGTTGACAGAAACCTGCTGAGTGTATTTTGCTGTTTGTTCTGGGGGGGCAGAGCTGGGCCAGGGCAGGAGCTGTGGATGCACAGAGGCACTCGGGGAGCGCCGGGTCTGCACTTCCCTGGCGGGGCTCCGGAGGCCTCGGACAGATGTGGATTTCCCTCAGGCAAAAAAAAGGTTTTGGTGCGTTTGGCACTGAAGTGCTGAGCCCTGGTTTGAATAAAGACAAGAACCTTTGGATTAGAAACACCAGCCTGTCTCCATTTTTCTGGTTTTTTATTTTTTTTTGCTTTTGTGAGTGTGGGTTTTCTGGAAAAGTCCCTTGGGCAGCTTTGCTGGGCCTGCGTGGTGTCATCATCTGTGCCCTGCTGGGTGGCACTGCCAGGAAGCCACTCCTGGATGGGATCTGACCTGGGGAAGGATCCTCCAGCCTGGATCAGATCCAGCGTGTTGGAAGAGCTTTGATCCAACCTGATGTGGTGAAGGGCTGGACTTGGATTGGGTCCAACCAGGTGAAGGATCCTCCAACCTGGATCGGATCCCACCTGAATTAGATCCATCCCAGGGAATGGCTTTGATCCAACCTCATGGGGTGAAGGGCTGGACTTGCCATGGATCCAACAAGGTAAAGGATCCTCCAGCCTGGATCAGATCCAGCCTGTTGGAAGAGCTTTGATCCAACCCAATGTGGTGAAAGGCTCAGACTTGGATTGGGTCCAACCAGGTGAAGGATCCTGGATTAGATCCCACCTGGCAAAGGGTTCCCACCTGAATTAGATCCATCCCAGGGAATGGCTTTGATCCAACTTCACTGGGTGAAGGGCTGGACTTGCAGAGGATCCAGCAAGGTAAAGGATTCTCCAGCCTGGATTGGATCCAGGCTTTGCTCTGGCTGGGATCTGATTCAATGTGCTGAAGGGCTCTGATCTGGATCAGATCTGACCTGGTGAAGGGCTCCAACCTGAATGGATCCTTCCTGGTGAGGGGTTCCTAAAACCCTTGGCCTGAGCCCCTGTTGGGTCCCACGTGATGGTGGCAGTGACACAAATGCTGCTCTTCACCCTTCACCTCAAGGCACTGCAGAAAATGGGGTAATTTATGGATTTATCAACGTCTTCAATGAATATCAGTGTCTGGTAACTTTGCCTTGCAGCTTCTGGAATATCAGCCCGGGGTTAAATTTAGTGGGAAAGGATCTCCCTGAGGTGGAAGTGTCCCTTGGCTCAGGGGCAGCCCCAAATCCTGTGCTCAGGGCTGTGTCTGTGCTCATTAGCCCTGTCTGGTGTAATTAATCACTGTTAATGAGGGATTGGGGATGTGCTGTGGAGGTCACTGGGTTGCTCCTGGCAGGACTTGCATCAGTTCAGAGAGGATTTTGTATTTTATGTGGATCTGGTTCTGCTCGCTGTGAATCCTTTGGGTTTGAATCCTCCTCTCTCCATTACATCCCCGAGCTCAAAATTCCTGGTGGAACGGGAGCAGCTCCAGCGATGTGTGTGCAGTGTCACTGCTGAAATCAACTCGAATCCTGCTGGAACGGGAGCTGCTCCAGCGATGTGTGTGCAGTGTCACTGCTGAAATCAACTCGAATCCTGCTGGAACGGGAGCTGCTCCAGCGATGTGTGTGCAGTGTCACTGCTGAAATCAACTCGAATCCTGCTGGAATGGGAGCTGCTCCAGCGATGTTTGTGCAGTGTCACTGCTGAAATCAACTCGAATCCTGCTGGAACGGGAGCTGCTCCAGCGATGTTTGTGCAGTGTCACTGCTGAAATCAACTCGAGTCCTGCTGGAACGGGGGCTGCTCCAGCGATGTGTGTGCAGTGTCACTGCTGAAATCAACTCAAATCTGCTGGAACGGGAGCTGCTCCAGCGATGTTTGTGCAGTGTCACTGCTGAAATCAACTCGAATCCTGCTGGAACGGGGGCTGCTCCAGCGATGTTTGTGCACTGTCACTGCTGAAATCAACTCGAATCCTGCTGGAACGGGAGCTGCTCCAGCGATGTTTGTGCAGTGTCACCTCTGAAATCAACTCGACTCCACCGTGGAGATGGCACAGCACCACCCTGCAGCCTCGGGCACACCCGGGACAACATCTTTACCCTCTTCTGGGATAAAAGCCTTTAGATTTGGATCCTGTCTGCTCAGAACCGGCTCTTCCAGGCCCGTGTGGGCCGTTAGATCTGGAACCTCCTGCCGGGGGCCAAACCGGCCCAGCCCGTGCCGAACGAGCCGGTTCTGCCCCGCCACGCCCGGCGTGTCCTCACCTCACCCCGCAGAGCCGCTGCCTCCCGCCGCAAGATGAAGGCCCACGGGTGAAAGGCGAAGGTGGCTTCTGTTATAAATGATTAGAAGCGAATTCAAAACAACAGGATTTATTTAGCAAAATTTCCAACACCGAATTAAAAGCCACAATAAAACCGAGACAACGATCGATCGAATGCTGGGTGGACAGAGTGGCTCCAAACTCTCCACCTCTGCCAAGCTTCAGCCTGTGGGTTTTACACAGTTCTTTTACCCTAAGGCCAAGTCTATTGAAAGTCCAGGTATGCGTGTGTTTCTCAATTTCTGAAAGGAGTCCCCGTCTGCATGAAAAGATCGCTTGATAGTCTTTCTCGGAATTCATCTTAGGAGGGCTGATGTGATCATCCCGGATCTCTAAGATCGATATCAGATGTTGAGGAGCTGTGAGGGTCCACCCTTGATGGATGGGCCATCTTCCAGCTCGGCCTTGTCCTTTCAGTTGCAAATGTGTTTGCCTGCACAATGGACTGTGGAATCTTAGAGATGCCCTTGTGTAGCTTTTTAGTAAACTAAATCCGTACTACAATATTATATACACGAATTTATCCATTACATTCATTACACTTCCAAAGAAGGTGCGAGGTGCTCAGAGCTGGCCCGGAGTGGCTGCGAGGTCCGGGCTGTCCCCGTGGCGCTGCCACCCAGGTGAGACTGACCTGGCACTGCCGGGTTCCACCTCGCACGGGCGGGAAGGAGCGGTTTTATTGCAACCTGAGATTTCACGAGGGGCAGGCTCAGGGGGGACTTGGAGGGTCCATCCCTCACCTCACAGGTGTCCCCGCCGTGTCCCCGCCGTGTCCCCGCTCTGACGGTGCGGCCCCTTTAAGGGCAGTGAGGGCGGAAGTGCCGCGCGCGCGGCTTTTCCGCCCGTCCCGCCCGCGCGGCTCTCGCGAGATTTTCCGCTTCCGGCGCGGGCCCGGCCTTTCCGAGCAGCCCCGGCCAAGATGGTGGGTGCGGGGGAGGCCCGGCCCGCGCTATCGGGCTCCATCCGCCGCCATCCGCGCCCCATCTGGGTCTCACCCGCTGCGGCAGCGCCGCCCGGGGCTCGGGGCTTCCCTGGGGCGCTGCGGGTGCCATGGGTGCCCCGGCCGGACGGGGCCCAGCGCGGCGGGGACGGGGCTGAGGGGAGGGATCGGCCTTGCCGTGTGTGGGGCGCGGAACGCGGGGCCGGGCGGCCTTGAATCCCCTGATCCCCCTGCTCTGACCCTCCTCTCCCGCTGCAGGCGGAGGTGGAGCAGAAGAAGAAGCGAACCTTCCGCAAATTCACCTACCGCGGCGTGGACCTGGACCAGCTGCTCGACATGTCCTAGTAAGGGCTGGGGAGCGCCCCGGGGCTGGGTTTTGGGGGGTCGGGGAGCTGTTTCTGCCCCATATTCGGGGGGTTTGGGTGTTCAGCAGCTGCTTTTGAGCTGTTTAAGGTCCCTCAGTGGGTGACACCGTCAGTGTGGGGTGCCGGGGCTCAGTTTGGGTGATGCTGTGGGTGTGGGGTCCCCGGCGCCCCTCGAGGCCGTGCTCCAAGTTCATTTGGGGTAACACTGTTATTTTGGGGTCCCTGGGTCTCTTCCCTAGGCTGTACCCCAGTCTCAGTCTGGGTAACAGCGGCTTTGGGGTCTCCCCGGGGCTGTACCCCAGGCTCAGTTTGGGGTCCCCGAGGTCCCCTCAGGCTGTACCCCAGGCTCAGTTTGGGGTCCCCGAGGTCCCCTCAGGCTGTACCCCAGGCTCAGTTTGGGGTCCCCTCAGGCTGTACCCCTGGCTCACCTTGCCCCTCGGGGGTCTCCCTGGGCCTTAGTTAGGGTGTACTGGCTATGGGGTCTCTGGGGGTCTCTCCAGGACGTACCCCAAGCTCAGTTTGGGGTCTCTGGGGGTGTCCCCAGGCTCAGTCGGGATAACTCTGGGTGTGGGGCCTTTAGGATCTCCTGGGGCTGTCCCCAGGCTCTGTCCAGGTACCTCTGTGGCTGGAGGGTTCCCTGGGCCTGGTTTGGAGGGGTGCCCATGGGATCTCCCCAGGCTGTACCCCAGGCTCAGTTTGGGCTCCCAGAGGTCTCCCGGGCCCTACCCCAAGCTCAGTTTGGGGGCCCTGAGGCTGGGACTGTACCCCAGGCTCTGTCTGGTGTCCCTGGGGATGTCCCCAGGCTCAGTCCATGTAATACCATTGGGTGTGGGGCCCTGGGAATCTCCTGGGGCTGTACCCCAGGCTCTCTCTGGGCAACCTTGTGGCTGTGGGGTCTCTGGGCTCTCCCCAGGCTGTGTTTGGGGTCCCTGGGCTGTACCCCAGGCTAGGTTTGGGGTCCCTGGGGGCTCCTGGGGCTGTACCCCAGGCCCTGTCTGGGTAGCTCTTTTGCTGTGGAGTCTCTGGACTCTTCCCAGGCTGGGTTTGGGGTCCCTGGGGTGCCCCTGGGTTGTAACCCAGGCTGAATTCAGGATCCTTCGGGGTCTCCTGGGGATGTACCCCAGGCTCTGTCTGGATAACTCTGTGGCTGTGGGGGTCCCTGGGCTCTCCCCAGGCTGCGTTTGGGGTCCCTGGGGTGTCCCTGGGCTGTACCCCAGGCTCAGTCTGGGTAGCTCTTCTGCTCTGGGCTCTCCCCAGACTGTACCCCGGGCTGGGTTTGGGGTCCCTGGGCTGTCCCTGGGCTGTATCCCCGGCTGTGTTTGTGGTCCCTGGGTGTCCCTGGGCTGTGTTTGTGGTCCCTGGGCAGTACCCCAGGCTGTGTTTGGTGCCCCTAGGCTGTACCCCAGGCTGTGTTTGGGGTGTCCCAGTCTGTACCCCAGGCTGTGTTTGGGGTGTCCCAGGGTGTCCCTGGGCTCAGTTTGGGGTCCCGGGGTGTCCCCAGGCTGTACTCCAGCTGTATTTGGGATCCCTGGGCTGTACCCCAGGCTGGGTTCGGGGTCCCTGGGTGCCCCTGGGCTCTCCCCAGGCTCAGTTTGGGGTCCCTGGGTGCCCCCTGAGCCGTCCCATCCCATTTCAGTGAGCAGCTGATGCAGCTGTACAGCGCGCGGCAGCGGCGCCGCCTGAACCGCGGCCTGCACCGCAAGCTGTACTCCAGCTGTATTTGGGGTCCCTGGGCTGTACCCCGGCTGTGTTTGGGTCCCTGGGGTGCCCCAGGCTGTGTTTGGGGTCCCTGGGTGCCCCTGAGCTGTCCCCCAGGCTCAGTTTGGGGTCCCTGGGTGCCCCCTGAGCCGCCCCCATCCCGTTGCAGCGAGCAGCTGATGCAGCTGTACAGCGCGCGGCAGCGGCGCCGCCTGAACCGCGGCCTGCGCTGCAAGCTGTACCCCAGCTGTGTTTGGGGTGCCCTGGGCTGTACCCCAGCTGTATTTGGGGTCCCTGGGCTGTACCCCAGGCTGTGTTTGGGGTCCCTGGGTGCCCTCTGAGCCGTCCCATCCCATTTCAGCGAGCAGCTGATGCAGCTGTACAGCGCGCGGCAGCGGCGCCGCCTGAACCGCGGCCTGCGCCGCAAGCTGTACCCCAGCTGTGTTTGGGTCCCTGGGCTGTACCCCAGCTGTGTTTGGGATCCCTGGGGTGCCCCAGGCCGTGTTTGGGGTCCCTGGGTGCCCCCTGAGCCGCCCCCATCCCGTTGCAGTGAGCAGCTGATGCAGCTGTACAGCGCGCGGCAGCGGCGCCGCCTGAACCGCGGCCTGCGCCGCAAGCAGCACTCGCTGCTCAAGCGCCTGCGCAAGGCCAAGAAGGAGGCACCGCCCATGGAGAAGCCCGAGGTGGTGAAGACACACCTGAGGGATATGATCATCCTGCCCGAGATGGTGGGCAGCATGGTGGGCGTCTACAACGGCAAGACCTTCAACCAGGTGGAGATCAAGGTGAGCTGGGGCCTGGCAGGCGGCTCTGACGCTGAGCTCAGTGTCCAGAGTTCACTTCTAACTCTCTTTGTGAGTTCTGCTCATTCCCTGTGTCTGGGAGGGGTCCAGGCTCCTCCTTGGAGTGGGGGTGGCTCAAAGGGTCATCCTGGGGGAGTTCAGGCTCCTCCTTGCAGCAGGGCTGGCTCTGAGGGACACCTGGAGGTGTCATCTTGGGGGGGTTCAGGCTCCTCCTTGGAACAGAACTGGCTCTGAGGGACACCTGGAGGTTTCACCCCAGGGAGGGGCAGCTCCCAGAGGGGTCTCAGTGTGGCTCTGAAGCACTGAAGTAGCTGTGGAGTGATCCATGTGCTCAGTCCCAGCCTGCCAGCATTTCTTCAGGATGAAACAGATCCCTGAGCTTTCCCAGGGGTGGAATTACCCACGGGATGGTGTCACTCGATATCACCAGTGGGATTAAATGCCATTTCTCACTCCTACCTGGCACTGAATCCCACCTGGAAGGGCACAAACCCCCCTGTGGCTCCCGTGTCACCTCTCCCGGGAGGGGCAGAGCTGGGGGAGCACCACGGGAGGAGCCTGGCTGGAATAACCCAGCTCTGCCAGCCCGGGGATGGGATGGGGATGGCAGGGGGATGTCCCCGTGCCCCCCAGCGCCGTCCCCAGCCCGGATCTCTCCCCCTGCAGCCCGAGATGATCGGTCACTACCTGGGCGAGTTCTCCATCACCTACAAGCCGGTGAAGCACGGCCGGCCCGGCATCGGTGCCACCCACTCCTCCCGCTTCATCCCGCTCAAGTAACCCCGGGGAGGAGCCTCGGCAGTGTAAATAAAGGAATTCCACCTGGATCTGTCTCTTTCCTGCCTCTCCATTCCATTCAGGCAGGGTCTGGGGTGTGCTGAACTCACCACTCCACCGTGGTTGGATGTTTCATTGAGTATTCCAGGGTTTTTTGGCACTGCACCTGCAGCAAACAAATCATCTGGGTTTAGTGAATGAGTGAAATTCTTGCTCTTCGCTGGGAAGAGCTGGCACTTTTAAATTTACAGCATTTCCGTGTATTTAACTGTATTTGTTAATATAAACACTGGGAATGTGGAATTCGGGGAATGCAGGGGGGGTTCCCAGGGCTCAGAGTCCCAGGAGAAGCTGCCAAGGCCCATCACGGGATGTCAAACCCCAAACCATGATTTTCTCATCCTTATTTGGGAACCCAAAGGATTTTGGTGACAGGGATCACAGAGTGGCATTGGGTGGGGGCTGAGCTGAGGGTTTGCAGCTCAGGCTGGGAGAGAGGGATTTGTTTTGGGGGATGCTCTCAGGGGTGAGGGTGATGATGGGGAGGAAGATGAGCTGATCCCGAGTGGATGATCTGGTTTGTCCCTGAACTGAGCCAAATGAACCCAATGCTCGTCACCAGCACCAAGTCCTGCAGTGAAGCCATCGGTGCAGAGGGACCTTTTGTCCCCAGGGTGGTGCTGGCGTGTCCCTGCTGCTGGCCGGGGTCCCTGGGGGATTCCTCAGGGCTCCCTTGGGGCCCAGCCCCAGCCCCTTGGGTCTCACACCCTCCACATCCCATTCCCGTGGCCAGTGGTGCCAGGCCTGTTTGTCCTTTAGGGAAAATCCCCTGGCTCCGGGTCCCTTTTCAACCCATGTGACCTCGAGAGTCCTCCCACCCTCCCTGGTGGCCGCGGGAGAAGGGGCCAGGGTCACTGTCCTGTTAGTGTCACTGTCCTGCTGGTGTCACTGTCCTGCTGGTGTCACTGTCCTGTTGGTGTCACTGTACTGCTGGGGCCACTGTCCTGCTGGTGTCACTGTCCTGCCGGGGTCACTGTCCTGCCGGGGTCACTGTCCTCATGGGGTCACTGTCCTGCTGTCACTGTCCAGCCGGGGTCAGTGTCCTGCTGCTGTCACTGTCCTGTTGGTGTCA